>CM056958.1:22110196-22336392 GCA_029856935.1 Cyclocarya paliurus
GATCGCCACTGTACATGACAAGATCCGCCGTGATATGCTCATTGTCATCATCATCAAGGTCACCTTAGGCCCTTCCAAGACCACACCTAGCTATCCAAACACTTAAACAGTCACTGTACGCGGTGTAGCCACCTCGTACATTCCTCCGGCTGTTCGCTGTGACGATCAACGAGCGACGCACGAGTTATCCCATCGATGGTATAATTCTTTATCCCTCACTATTTATATTAGATGCTAGCTAGTTGACTAGATTGTGGACTGTGCTGCTAGTATTATAGGACTGCTGTGTAGTTTGATGGTGATGTGATGGGCTGTGATGTGAAGTGCTGGGCATAGTTGGAAAGTGTGCTGTGTAGTATTGTGGACTGTGCTGTGGAGATTGTGGACTGTGCTGTGTAGTGTTGGAAACTGTACTGTGAAGTGTGGTTATAGTGCATGTGCGGTAGCAGTGTTGTGGTGTAGTGCCGTGAGTGGAGTACATGTAGGGTGTACTCCATGTGGTGGAGCGATGCACCATACGGCGTGTGTGCTGTATCGGTGATGTAGCGGAGTGTCGTAAATGGGGTATATGTGGGATGTACTCTATATGGTGGAGCGACGCACCGTATGGCGTGTGTGCCATAATGGTGATGTGGCGTAGTTCGGTGAATGGAGTATACGCGGGGTATACTCCATGTGGTGAGACGTTGCACCTTATGGCGTATGTGCCATAGCGGTGACGTGGCATGGTTCTGTGAGTAGAGTATACGCGGAGTATACTCTATGTGGTAAGTGCTGCACCGTATGGCGTGTATGCCATAACGGTGATGTGGCATAGTTCTGTGAATGGAATACACGAGGAGTGTACTCCATGTTGTGAGATGATGCATCGTATGGCATGTAGGCCATAGCGGTGATGTAGCGTGGTATTGTGAAGGGAGTATATATGGAGTGTACTCCCTGAGGTGCAGCGATACACCATATGGTGTGTCGCAAGGATAAGGATGGTTACGTAGTTGTTAGGGGAAGAACTTGGTATATGGTGTCGGGAACTGTGGAACAGTGTCCCGAAATAGCTATGAAGTATGGCTGTAGTCCAAGACGATGGGTGTCGCCATGTGATTGGCTTATGGTAGGGAATAAGTGCGAAGTGGTTAAGAAGTATCAGAGCAGTGTAGCAGAAGCATGATTGGGCAACGTCATGAAGTGACGTGGTCCATCATGGAGTTGCACTTTGATGACCTAAGGTGTATGTGAGGTAATGTGACAAGGTCATGGTGTAGCTTGGGAACAGTCTCGAGCTATATGGCGTGACATAAAGTGTGGTTATGAACAGAGTCTCATCGTGTCAACAGTTGGGATGAACTGTCATGAGATTCGGGTAGCACGGAGAGTCGCGCTAACCGGGTATGAGAAGTATGGCGTTCGCCATACGAGTAATGGAGTATGAACTGTGTAACGAAGTATGGCGTTCGCCATACGAGTCCGTGACCAATGTATTAAATGATGATCTTAAGAGATAAAAGGGTAAAGTACGTGTGTTGTCTGGGTAGACACATGTGCCGGACGGATTTACCGTATATAATGGGTAATCTGTCCTATGTGTGATGACGCGATACTTAAGCCTCGGAGTGGCTTAGAGTCGTGTGATGTGTACGGATGGTCATGAGAAGTAGAGTGAGCTAAGATGCATGAGAGTAATGATGAAGGTACTGTCTAAGAATGGGATGCATGGCTTAGTTAGTCTAAGTCGTGCGTCGGAATGTGGATAGTAAGAAGAACAGGACAAAGGTCCTAGTGCCTTAATCCTGAGATGAACATGAGTTCATCCTAGTGAGTAAGCACTCAGAGCAGAACGTCAAGGTTGAAGGAAGTAGAGACCATAATGGGTCCCTAAGAGTTTTTACCATAGTAAGAAACGTGAAAAAGCACGGTATAGAAGGAGAGTGTTCTCTAAGTAAAGTATAACTCTATTTCTAGTCAGTTGCTTATGTACTAGATAGAGAATAACGTTAAAGTTATGTATGCATGTAGGTTGCCATCTGACACGTATGAATGGACTGTACGGTATGAACGGACTATATGGTATGAAAGTAGCATGGAGTTCAGGTAAGTGTTATGTTCATGCTCTTCTAGTGTTTTCTAAAGATATGAAAAAGAAAAAGAAACGTTTTTCCTTACGAAGACTAAGAAAGAAATGGTCTCCCTTTCAAGGGCAGACGTTTTACAAAAAGAAGAATGAAAAGTAACGTTTTAACGTATAAGTATGTACAACCCTCTTTGGCAGCCCCTTTTCACGCACCCAAAAATATTAAGTGTATGCATGTGAATGGATGACTATAAGTAGTATTTATTGTATGTATTTTCAAAGAAAAGACGATGAACGGAAAGATGTTTTGGGCTCTCGCCCCAACGAACGTTTTCTCACGAAAAGAATTTTTTCTCACGAAAAGACGTTTTTCCATGAAAGCATGAATGAAATGAAAATAAAGGAAAGGCATGCTTATGCATATGAAATGAATGAAAGTCGTGCCTCTCTAGAGCTGCCATGAATGAACGAACGTAAGAAAGAACGAAAGAAAGGCGTGAGCATGTATAAATGTATGAAAATACGTAACAGCCACATGAAATGAATGAACGGGGTACCCAAACTAATGGACGGGGCAGATTGCAATGCCGGGCGGTAGTATCTGGTAGTGCATCCAGTGCTGCATCCCTGACGGAAAGGGATTCCAACCCGTGGCCACGGGCAAATCTATCGGCCCAAAAGGCCGCTAACCCCAGCACACGGGGCGTAACAGTGTGCACTGGCCTATGAAAGAGATAAGAAAAGAATGTATGAATGTATGCATGCACTCTTCAAGAAATGAAGGCAGTAACGGGGGAAAGTTTTACCAAAAGAAAATCACGTTTTAAATACGAAAACCCCCGTCTACTAACGTTTACGAAAAGAAAAAAAAAATAACGTAAGAATGCACGGCACTCTTTAAGAAATGTAGGCACTAACGGGAGAAACGTTTTAAGAAAAGAAAACCGGTTCTAATGAAAAAAAACCCCGTCAGTGACGTTTCCAAACGAAAGCACGTATGCATGTACGTATAGTATGTATGAATGATGAATGCATGACTGAAAACCTATGTTTTTATATTTTAACGGTATGAAGTAACGCTTATTGAGCATTCGACTCATTTTAGTTTTTATGTGTACCCCTCCCCCACAGGAACTGAATGAGCAGTACACTCAGGAGGGACACGGCCAAAGGAGAAGGGCACGGAAGTCTAGGCATGAAAGTTTTAAATGTAAGAAAGACCTTTTTATTTTAAAAATTTATATTTTCTACTGTTATAAACTCCAAGCCTCTTTTATGATAAAAGCACTTTTTATTTTATAACGTAGAGTCTTGCACCCTGGGAAGAACAGTAAAAGTGTTTTGAAATGAACGGTAATTCCCGTCGTATTTTCTAAAATATTTTGTAAAAATACCCACCACGAGGACGGGCGTTACACATTGGCACTGTTCACATCACTAACACATTAATTTTACATAATGTGTTATGTGTTCCTTCATTTCATTTCAATTTAATTTCAGCAAAATAGCTAACCAGCTTACTTTCTTGCTGTTTTATTTTTCTTTCACAAATTTGTTTTATCCAGGACCTTTTGTCATGGACAACGATTGGAATGGGTGAGATGAAGAATGGTCTATACCATTTACTTGCTGAACCAGTGTCCCCAACATCTCTATTTGACCATTTTTCATTTTCTTTACAAAAGAACATTTCTGTTTCAGCTATTTTCAAAGGTGTTGATGTCATTTCAGATCTCTGGTATTGTAGAATGGGTCATGCACCTATCTCAAAATTCATTGTAATTGCAGATCTTTCTATTCAGAACCACACTTTCACTATTTTTGATTCAAATCCCTGCCATATCTGTCCACTTGCAAAGCATAAAAGGCTCCCATTTCCAAATAGCACTCATACAAGCAAAAACATCTTTGAAAATATTCATTGTGATATATGGGGACCCAACTCAGCTGAGGCATACGATGGAACCAAATATTTTCTGACTATTGTAGATGATTTTTCTAGGAGTACTTGGATATATCTGCTCAAAACTAAATCCAACACAAGATCCTCAAATTCTTAGAAGTGACAATGGACTTGAGTTTCAAATGAGAGACTTTTTCAATAAAAAAGGCATTATTAATCACAAAACTTGTGTGGAAACCCCACAACAAAATGGGGTAGCTGAAAGAAAGCACCAACATCTCTTAAATATGGCCAGAGCTCTTAAAATTCAATCCAACATTCCTGATCTCTATTGGAATGATTTCATCCTCACTGCCACTTATATTATCAATCGACTTCCCACCCCCTACTTTCCAATAAAACACCATTTGAGCTCCTTTTTAATACTCCTCCCATATATTCTCACATGAAAATTTTTGGATGTTTATGCTTTGCCTCTACTCTCTCACAAAACAGAAAAAAATTTGATGCTCGAGGTAGGCATTGTGTCTTTCTTGGTTATCCATTTGGGGTAAAAGGTTACAAGTTACTTGACATCAACACCAAAGCAGTTTTCATCTCTAGGGATGTTACATTCCATGAAAATGTCTTCCCCTTCCATCATCAATCTCATCCTTCACCATCCTCACAATCATCACCTCATTTTTTTCACCCCATTTCCTCTTCTCATCTCTCAACTCCTTCACCTTCCACTACACCTACTCTGCCTATATCTCTAGAAAATTAGCCCACATCACTCATTCCTTCTGCTCCAGTAGTTCCTCCCTCCACTCCTCCTATTCAACCAAATGAGGAACCTGCCTCCAAGTCCACCCCTTCCTGCTGGGTGAATATATTGAATGGAATAGTATCTTTTCATCACCTTCTTCTCTGTTCTTTCTCATTCCTCTTCCGTTTTTTTCTTATTCTTACAGACAATACACACGTATTGCTACTTCAAATTCATTTTTATTTTTTTTATTTTTTTTGTAGGCTGGGCTTTTTACTTTGTGTCGAGTTGTAACATTTCTCCTCTCTCCCTAATTCTCCTTGTATAAACACTGATTCTCTACAAATGTTTCCCCACGTACCTCCATGTCCATGGAGAAGGAGGTTTCCACGTGGCATTGGAGGTTCCATACCTGAGTGCCTGATTTAAAGTGTGCTTGCAGTCTCTCAAGTCATTTTTTCTGCTCACTTATCTTGAAAGAGAGAACAAATGCTTGTCATGTGATCTCTAGATTTTGGGAATATATATTTGAGAGATCCAAAATGTGTGGTTTTTCTTTGATAATTAAGAGCACCAAATTAAAATCGATCCATTCTTCCCATGAAATTCTGGTCTAATGATTGAAATTTATTTTAGAAACTTTTTGAATTTTAATTTCTAGTTAAATCCTAAAAATTTATTTAAATTTTAAATCCTAAAAGCTATATTCATTTTAAATTGAAGTTTTTTTTTTTAAGTTTTTGTTTAATTTTTATATGACTTTTTTTGTATTATTTCTATTTTCTGTTTTTTCTTGAATTTTTTAGAAAAGAAAGACTTGACTCATTTTCTATTATAAATGGATTTCTAAAAATTATTTTCTATTTATAAATTGATAAAAATCATTTCTTGATGTTAAAATAAGATATATATAAATATATATCTGGTTTAAAATTGATTTTTTTTTTTTTTAAATAAAAAGCGTTAGGTCAGGCAATAGCTTTTCAAGGCTACGATAACTAGCTGGTGAGGATGATCAGCCACAAAGATTGAGACATTACTCAGACTCCTACGGGTGATGCACATGTCAAGTTTTTATTGGTGCCGGCCTATGACTACTAACAGCTGACTGTTATAATGATAACAAAAGGGTTAATTTTATCAAAGTTAAAAATATAAAGAGTAAAAAATTCGGAAGTAAAAGGCTTAAATGAGTAATTTGTTTCAAAGGTAAAGCACATGAACTATTTTAATATTTAACCGTTTTTATTTTGCTAAAATGGTTTCAAAATCGTTATATATATATAATTGCACTGTTATCAGAAGATAGATGTGTTTGACTTAACTGTCAAGCTTGCAAAATCGATCCAATCAGTTTGCACTGTTTCGAGTGTGACAAGGCACAACCCTTGATATAAATTTCCCATGTCCCTTGTGGGACAGCTGATGGGCTGTGCAAGGGATAATTGTGTGTCCCGGCCCGCAAGCCCATATCCTCAACAAAGCATAAAAATGCCTTTGTGACGTTGGATTGATCCAAACCTGGCAGAAAATTTAATGCTTTTGTGACGTGGCCAGAAATTGGCCACCACTACCGCTATAAACAACGACTGCTTGGTGCTTTAAACATCACGTTTTCTGCTGTAAATATTGACCGAGTTTCCATAATCTCTCTCTTTTCTCATAATTCATAAATTCTAAAATAAACTTCAAAATAATATTAATAAATATATTTATAATTATATATGTTGAAAATTTTCTACGTACGTTCTTAATATGTTTCCAAAAGATTTTAAACGAATTTTTTTAAATTAAAAGAAAAAAATCAGTCCATTAATTATCATCATATATATACAATGTAATTTTTCAAAGAAGGTCAAAAGAGCAGGTGAAGGATCATATAACTAATATATTTTAAATGGTGCATAATACCAAGCAATATATATATATATATATATATATATATATATTAGTATTGGTATTGTTATAATAATGTAATTTTCGAATGAGGTGGAAGGAACAGGTAAAAGGATCTTACATTGTCTACCTAACCAATAAACCTACCATGCAAGGTGCATATATCATCCTGTAAAAAAATCATTCATGTTATTATTATAATTATATATAATATAATCTTCGAACGAGAGCAAATGAGTAGGTGCAAGGTTCTTAGTATATAGATCATGTCTACCATTATTAGTATTGAGTAATGTTATATCATCATACAATTTTATGCACAATATTATACGTATTGAGTGTCAGCTTTATTTTTTTTTGTTTTTTATTCAAATTTTAAAATCTTCATTATTTCAATAATAGCTGACACATTAGCACTTATGATTAAGTGCCTAAACTTGTAAATACAGATAACATTTTCTGTTACTATATTATTAGGGCTTGTTTTGGGGAGAGATGAAATGATAATTTTTTTAATAGTAGTAAGATAATTTGTGAATTATAGTGAGATAATTTGAGTTGAGTATTTTTTGAGTTTTGGGAACGGAGGGATAAAAAGTTTAATAAAAAATATTGTAAAATTAAAATATTGTAATAATATAGTTTATAATATTATTTTTCTTTTAGACTTGAGAAAAAATTAGAATTTTTTTTTATTTGAAAGTTTGAAAAGGTTGTAATGATTAGTTTAAAAATTTTGTATTGATTAATTTAAAAATTTTATATTAAATTATGTTTAAAAATAAGATGAGATCAGAATCTCATCTAAAATCCCAAACTTGCTTAATATCGTTATCATTATAATATAATGGAAGGCTATTAAAGAAGCCAAATTAGCACGTGAAATGATTTGATTTTGAGAAAAGCTATTTTACCCCCAATGATATCTCTCAAATGTACTGCTTGATAATTTTTTTATTTAATAATTAAAATAATAATTTTAAATATATTGATATGTTTTTTTATTTTTTTTAAATATTTAAAAATATTAAAATATGTGAATAAAAAAAATATATAAAACATCTAGAGTGGCATATAAGTAGCACCGTTCTTTATTTTATATTTACCGCGCCAACTGTAAAATGTACTTTTTTTTTTTTTTTGAAATAAAACCTCCTCTTTCATTCAAATATCATTGTTTATATGTGTAATGTCTTCCTGTAAACAACCTGAAATACATGATGGTATATCTTCTAGCCAAATTTTCTCTATTCCTAAGTGTAATGCTTCTTTTGCAAGTGTATGAGCTACAGTATTAGTAATTCTACTAGTATGTATAACTGTCCAATTTGGCCACTCTTTTAGTATATTCTTCAAATCTTCAACTATGCTGCCAAAGTAAGATAAATCCTCCACCTGTTCATTCACTGCTTTAACCACCACTTGAGCATCTCCCTCTAAGATGACTTTGTTGAATCTCAGGTCCCCACATAACTCTAAAGCTTTCCTCAGTGCCCAACTTTCAGCTATAGCAGGTGAATCTACCCACCTCTTCGAATCACAGCAAGTTGCCATCACTTCCCCCTTCTCATTCCTGATGATCACTCATATTCCCATCTCTTTTGTCTTCACATCTAGTGCTGCATCCCAATTGGCCTTAAAACAATCCACACTCGGTGGTATCCATCTGTCTTGTAACTGTGCAGTCTTGCATTTGTTCTCTGAAGGCTTTGCAAGTGATAACTGAAACTCTTCCAAACTGGCTCTGGCAGCTTCAATCACGTTTCTATGACTCAGTAGTTTATTATCAAAAACAAAAGTGTTCCTCCTAAGCCATAAGCCTCTCATCACTGCTGCAGCTTCCTCCATCTCAGCCTGAGATATCTTCTCTGACAAGGCTTCTAATAATCCAAGCACATCCCCTTCTCCCACCTTCCATTTCTAGACTGGTTTTGCTGCTTCTGACCAAACATCATTTGCAGCTGGACAAAGCCAAAGAATATGCAGAACAGTTTCTTCCTCTTGTAAACAAATTGGGCACCTAGCATCTTCCACAATCCTCTTAATCAACAGATTTTTCCTAGTAGCTAACAGATTATTCCTTGCTTTCCAAAGGAAATTTTTTATTGTACCTGGGATTTTCAAATCCCAAATTTTCTTCCATATCTCTCTCAGCCCATTCTGTCTTGATGGTTCACCCAGTGAAGCTCTTAACCTGTTTTCCTCCAGGAAATATGCAGACTTGACACTAAAACATCCTCTCTTCTCGGGGCCCCATACCAATCTATCTTCCACCACTCTCTTACTCAATGGTATACACTTTATAAGTTCAGCCTCTTCCTTAGAAAAGATAGAATTTATCAGACTCACATTCCACTCCCTCCTCTCCTCCACTATCAGATCCTTCACCTTAGTATAGATACTCGAGGGAAGTTTTGGAGTTTGAACACTGAAAGTAGATGGTGTTGCCAACCACTTTTGACCCCAAATGTTAATCTTTCTCCCATCTCCCACTCTCCATCTTAGACCCTCTTTCAGTAGATCTAAAGAACTCCAAATACTTCTCCATATCTGAGATGGAGCTCTGCCCAGCTTTGCTCCTAATATAGAAGAATCTCTAAAATATTTCTCTTTAAAGATAGTAGCAGCTAGAGAAGAAGGGTTATTAAGGAACCTCCAAGCTTGCTTAGCCAATAAGGCTGTATTAAAGCTTGTTAGATTCCTAAACCCCAAACCTCCATACCCTTTTGACTGGCTCATTCTCTCCCAGCTCCTCCACAAGATTCCACCTGAATGCTTCTGATTTTTCCACCAGAACCTGGACAGCATTGTATTGATTTCTTTACTCAACCTTTGTGGAAGCTTGAATACACTCATAGTATAAGAAGGGATTGCTTGAAGCACTGCTTTTATCATCACTTCCTTCCCTGCCCCTGAGAGGAAGAAATTCTTCCAATTGTTGATCTTCTGCCATATTCTGTCTTTGATGCTTCTGAATGTGTTATACTTTGACCTACCTACCATTGTGGGTAAGCCCAAATACTTATCATAATTTCCTTGCATTTGAGCTCCACCTTCCAACAAGATCTGCCTTCTGTCTTCCATCTTAGTGTTTGAGCTGAAAAACACTGCTGTTTTCTCCTTATTGAGGAACTGCCCCGATGCCTTTTCATATGTAAGCAAAAGGCCTTGTATTTTCCTCCATTCCTTCACACAGGCCCTCCCAAACAAGATGCAATCATCTGCAAAGAGCAAATGGTTGACTCTCAGCCCTTTCCTTATAACTGATATGCCTTTGGTGATCCCTCTTAGTTCTGAATTATTAAGTAATGAGCTCAGGCCTTCTGCACAAAGAATGAAGAGATAAGGGGATAGAGGATCCCCTTGTCTCAGCCCCCTTGATGGTATTATTTCAGCTCCTGGTTTTCCATTAATTAGCACAGAAAAAGAAACTGAACTAATACACTTCATAATCAAATTTGCCCACTCATCACTAAATCCAAGCCTCTTCAGCACAGCAACCACATAAGGCCATTCTATTCTATCATAGGCCTTGGACATATCCAACTTAATGGCCATACTACCTTCCTTACCCTTCTTCCTACCTTTCATCAAATGCAACACTTCATATGCCACCATTACATTATCAGTTATAATCCTACCCGGAATAAAGGCACTCTGATTAGCAGAAATTATCACTGCCAGTACTTCTTTGAGTCTGTTAGCTATAACCTTGGAAGCCATTTTGTATATGACATTACATAGACTAATGGGCCTGTACTCAGTAACCAACCTTGGCTCCTTATTCTTGGGAATCAATGCAATAAAAGTATGATTCACAGTAGAAAAAGGGAGCTTACCATTCAGCAGATCCAGCACTGTCTTGCACACCCTTTCCCCTACTGTTGCCCAATGGTTTTGATAGAAACAAGCACCAAAACCATCAGGACCTGGAGATTTCAAAGGGCCCATACTTTTAATCACCTCTTCAACCTCTAACCAGCTGAAGGGTCTTTTAAGTCTTTCATTCATCTCACAAGTAACCCGGGGTTCAATGTGCTGAATGCATTCCTCCACTGCTGCTGAGCTTGGATTTGAAGTAGAGAACAGTTTCTCAAAATATGCTCTGAAAGCTTCATCCACTCCCTCATGTCCATTGAACTCCCTCCCTTGTTCATCCCTGATTTGCTTTATATGGTTCCTTCTTCTTCTCTGATTTGCACATGCATGAAAAAACTTAGTATTTCTGTCACCCGAGGCATACCAGCTCCTCTTGGCCCTTTTGCTTCCACTTCAAATCCTCATTCTCAAGTAATAACCCTACTTCCTTTTGTACCCTCTTGATCTCTGCTGAATTGTGCTTACCCTCCTCATCTTGCATCTTCTTTAACAGTTCAGTCTTGTCTTTAATATCTTTCACCCTATTAACCTTGTTTTGCTCACTCCACCTCCCTAGAGCCTTACTACAGTTTTCCATCAGACTTTGGAAGTTCTGAGTTTGATCCCCTATGTCCATATTTCTTTCCCACACCCTTCTAATGACTTCCTCACAGTCTTCTTCTTTTGCCCAGCTAGTTTCATATCTAAAAAGCCTTTTGCCTCTCCATCTACTCTCGTTCCTTTCAGAAAAAGATAGCAGCAAAGGCCTATGATCTGAGCATCTACCAGCCAATACCTCCACCCAGTAGTCTCTATAAAATCGTGCCCAAGAAGGATTGGCTACTGCCCTGTCCAATCTCTCCTTTGTGAACGTATCATCCTCATGCTTATTGCTCCATGTAAACTTACTCCCTCTCCACCCCAGGTCAGATAAGTTCCCTCTCTCCAATGCCAATCTAAATCTCTCCATTAATTTTTCCTGCCTTGGAATACCTCCTACCTTCTCATCATTTGTTGTTATTTCATTAAAGTCACCAATCACACACCACCCCTGCTTCCCTTTAGGCTTTAGAGACTCAAAGAAATCCCAAGCTTCAGCTCTCTTAGCAGTTTCAGGCTGCCCATAGTAACCTGTAAGGATCCAGTCCTCCTTTTCTTCCTCTGTGATCCACACATTAATGTGCCTTTGTGTGTAATTCATAACTTCCATTTTTACCCCATTGCTCCATAATAATGCTAAACCACCACTTCTTCCCACTGGCTCCACCACAAAACATCCTTCACACTTCAGTTTTTTCTTTACCGAGTCAAATATGTTTGCTCTTAATTTAGTCTCCATCAAAAAGACTATGTCGGGTCTCTTATCCTCCACTAATAGGTAGAGGTCCTGAACTGTCCGAGGGTTCCCAAGCCCTCGGCAGTTCCAGCTTAGGATTTTCATTGAGATTGGCAGGGCTGCTGCACAGCCTCTGCCAAATCTTGATAAGTTTCCACTCCTTCTTCCACAAAGTCTACTCTGCCTCTTTTAATTCTCCCACTCACCCCTTCTACTTCTTCACCCTCTTCCTTTGATCTTTTCCTTGTCGAACAGCCAATCCTCCTAACATTACCCTGCACCTTCTCCCTAGCTTTTCTCTTCCACCCACCCCTTGACACAGGTTTTCCAGCAGAGCTCTTTGTGACACCCCCACCCCTAACCACTTCTGTTACATGTTCCCCTTCCTCTCCCTCTCTTATTTTTTCTTTGGACAAAAACACCTCCATCACCTGAGTCTCCTTCACCACCTCCACCTCTTCCCCTATCCTACCCTCTCCCTCCCCCTCTATTAACTTATCCCCTCTCTCCATCTCATTTAAGCTACCTCCAGTAACTTCCAACCCACTTTTTCTTGTGTTCACTTCCTCCCACCTTTCCTCTTCCACATTAACATTAGAGCTACTATCTTCCCACCTTCTATTATTGAACCTCTCCCTTTCCTTAGCTCTAAACCCAATTTTAGCCTCGGCCCTCATCCATGACCCATATTGCTCTTTCCCTTCTATTTTCCCTTTACATCCAATACTACCATGCACCATACAACCACAGTCTAGGCAGATTCTTGGCATTTTCTCATACCTTAACGATATCCACATTTTTTCCCCTTTAATAGTAATGAATCTACCTCGGGCCAGGGGTTTATGAATATCTAACCTGATTTGAACTCTTAAAAATCTGCCCCATCCACTGCCATCTGCATTCACCTCTACCTCCTCCACCTTGCCTATGGTCTTACCTATCTGCTTCCCATGTTTTTCATCCATGCATGCAAGAGGCATGTCATGCATTTGGACCCAGAAAGACTCCTGCTCGAACTTAAGGCTCTATGGTGGAGTGAATTCCTCAAACACTTTCAATGCAAATAAGTGCGCATCAAATAGCCACGGTCTTCCACTCCAAACCCTTTGCTTATCTGCTTGGTTTGCAAACGTCAGAGTAAAAATATTATTCCCCACCTCAGTAAACTTTGCCGGCTTACTAATCCTCCAAACTTTCGCCATTGTTGCCTCCAGCACTTCCTTCCTGATACTATGTTCCATACATGCCTTCCCCACCAGGCTACACTCCCTTTTGAACTGTATTTCCTCTGTTATCGTTTCATCAATGGCTATTACTTCTTCTTCTTCCTCCGTCAAACAGAACCTCTCCCACTTCTCCTCTACCTCGTTCATTTTCCTTCCTCTGCCCCGTCCTCTCCTCTATCTTCCACGTACCACTGTTGTTCCCGTACCTTCTCTCCTTCAGCAACCACCGTAAACACCGTACTATCCTCTGCTCACCCGCTACATACCGCCTCCCTCCCACTACAAACCGTTACTTTTGGTGGTCCCCCTCCACTTCACCTCATCCTCCCTTTACAAGAGAGAGAGAGAAGAATAACTGTAAAATGTACTGTATGCGCACTATCCGCGTCTTATCACGTGGTAGTTGTCAAAATAAGGAAAAAAAAAAAAACTCTTGTCCTCTTCTTTTTGGCAAAAAATAAAAAAATATTATTAATTATTCTCTAACAGTAATATATATTAGCTGTCCCCTGACTACGTACTACGGCCCGGTGAGATTTTAGACATGCTGCAGTTTTGGACAACATGCCTGACACCAGAGGAACGTAATTACTTCGAACTTTTTTCTTTTGGGAGCAAATATATTTTGTTTGTTTGTTACTTTTTTTTTTTTTTAAATTTAGCAAATATATTCTGTACTAGTGTGGTGAAGTTTAACTAGGTCAATATCATTTAGAAAAATCTTATTTTTCCACCATATATAGCTTTTGTGCATCGAATGATCGATCGATGGTCGTCTTGCTGAAATGAAGAAGAATGATGATCTGTCAGCTTGTTTTTCATATTACATATATGGATATCTTATATATGGATACAATTGCTTGTTTTATTATTTAGATACGTTATTAATTTGACTATCTTGATTTTCAAATATCAATATCGTTCAGATATTTTCGTTTTGTTGTTGTTTTTTCTTTAATAATTCAATTGCATGTTTATTTTCAATTGTTTTGTTAATATTGTACGTACCTGACTGAGATCAATATTTTTAGTGTGATTAATTCTAATATATTTATTGCATGTACATTATGAAAAAGGCATATATATATATATATATATATATATATATATATATATATATATTATACAATGTTTTCACAAAAGGCGTTTAAGATATGTATGAGTTATATAAACTGGGCTGCAGTAGTAGTACTGTCAAGATAGAATCCTAGCTAACTGAATTGTTTGAGGGGTAAACTACATTATGTGTGCGACTTGGGTGCAAGGGAAATCAAAGTTTTTGATAATTTAACGAATTTTCAAACAATATTGGTCATGATCAGTTGATCAGTGATTTTAACACGGTGCGTATAATTATTTGTTGTATGACGTTACTTTGCATGAAAAATTACTACTTCCACATGATAGTGCACATGATCATCATGTCATACATGTCTCCGGCCTTATCATTTTGTGATAAAAAAATCTACTACAAAAAAAAAAAAAGAACATTTATCATGACGAGTTATTTGTGATGAGAATAGACTCATTTTGGTAGAAAAATAACTGGTGACAAATATAATAATATATCAATTTATCTACATGCATGACACGTTTTTTTTTTTTAATCTTTGCGTTTCTCCAGTGCTAAATCAGGTGGTTCGAAATCAAAGCAGGCTAGGAAGTCCAATAGCCCGCCTACTCGTGAACGTACCTCATGGCCGCCAAGTGATCATAGGCAACGTACCTACCATGCAAGGTGCATATATATCTATAAATATATATATATCATCCTGTAAAAAAACCATTGTTATTATTATTACTATTATTATCATTATATATAATATAATCTTCGAACGAGAGCAAATGAGTAGGTGAAGGTAATTCTTTGTGTATAGATCATGTCTACCTCACTAATGCACTATGCATAACACATCTGCATGCATGTAGAAAGAAAAACCATTATTAGTATTGAGTAACGTTAACCTATGCTTTCTTTCTGGTTATCATCACTAGCTTTAAGCACTTTGATCAATTTTTAGGTGCGATAGGGCTAACCACAAAATCAACTCGATATATCAATTCAATTTTTCTTTATACATGCATGATGTGTTATGCATAGTGCATTAGCAATTTATTTACATGACACGTTTTTTTTAAATCTTTGTATTTCTCCAGTTCGAAATCACGTGGACGTTCGAAATCATGTAGTAATAGATCAAGGAGTTCGGAATCAAATAGTAGTACACGAAGATCAGGTGGTTCGAAAGCAAAAACCAGAAAGGAATTAAAGGCCGGCGGACCCGAAAGGAAAAGGTCCTGAAACCTCATCGTCAAGGCCGGATGATAGGGAATGGCTTGAAACTCTGAAAAAAGACATCATGTCATTGTTGTATTACATGGAGAAGCTCCTCAAAACTGTGGATGATCGCCTCCAAAATTAGCTTCCAGCTGGGAAGTAATTTATATATATATATATATATAGAGTATGTCATGATCAGAGAGATCATCATATATATCCCTATATATATATGAACATCTAGATCTCCATATATATATCGATAAATAATGAGTAGATGATCATTAGATCATCACTTTGATCATATATCGATCATCTATGTTTGTTGGTTAACGGGCGTCTCACTCTGTACGTACTAGCGAGTTTGGTTTGGTATTTAAATTGAAAATGCATATATGTATGCTGTTGGAAGGTAGAAATTAGAGGTCACTTGTTGTGCACCTCAGAGAATGATTATACCCAGAAAAAATCAAGAGCAAAACACTTTCAATATTTTCTCAAAGAAATTCTCTATTTCTTTCTTATTCTCTTATTCTCTACACAACCTCTTTTTTTTTGTTCATTACAATGACATCTATTTATAGACATAATTTGACTATCAAATACATATGCAATGACCTCATAAGAAGATCAAACAAGGTGGCTACTGTTTTTGTTGATTATTGAGGTTGGTGGCTTAAGTTTGATGACTTATCCACCAACTATGGTGGCTTCCATGTTTCTCCAACCTTCTCCATGCTTCTCCAAGCTTCTCCAAGCTTGTCAAGTTTAATCTTCAACATCCCCCCTTAAACTTGACTCTCCGAATTTCTTCATTCCTAGCATGGCCTTTAATCTTATAAACACATCATGTTTCAGAGGCTTGTATCAATGTGCTTGCTTCGTTCATGAAATACTAGATTCTTGGATAGTGTAATCGCTGAACGATTATCAACGTAGATTTCTGTAGGATCTTCTTGTGGAAATCCTAAATATTTCAATACATTTCTTAACCATATGCCCTGGCATACAGCTGAGTTGGCAGCAACATACTCAGCCTCACATGATGATAGTGTTACAATGGCTTGTTTCTTTGAAGACCATGTAAAAGCTGTATCTCCCAAGAAGAATGTAAATCCAGTCGTGCTCTTTCTTTCATCCAGGTCTCTTCCCCAATCGCTATCTGAATAGCCTATGAGTCTGGAATCTTCATCTGATGTATAAAACATACCATCATTGATAGTGCCCTTGATATAACGGAGTATCCTCTTTGCTGCATTTAACTGAGACTGATCAGGAGTTTCCATGTACCTGCTGACTAGTCCAACTCCATAGAGTATATCTGGCCTGGTGCACGTAAGATATCTTAGGCTTCCAACTAGACTTTTAAAATAGGTTGGATCAACATCTCCTTCTTCATTCTTCATCAACTCAAGTCCTATTTCAATAGGAGTTGTAACTGAATTGCAATTCTCCATGCTAAATCTTTTGAGAATCTCTTTAGCATAGTTGCTTTGAGAGATAAATATGCCTTTGTCACTTTGCACTATTTCAATGCCCAGAAAGTGAGCCATAAGACCTATATCTGTCATCTCAAATTCTTGAACCATATTTTGTTTGAAAGAATCAAACATACCTGGATTATTTCCTGTGAAGATCAGGTCGTCAACGTACAGACATGCATACAAGAAGCTTCCATCAGCTTCCTTCTTCAGGTACAGTGCATGCTCATATGGACACTTTTCGAATCCATTCTCCATGAAATAATTATCAATTCTCATGTTCCATGCACGAGGAGCTTGCTTTAGTCCATATAGAGCCTTCTTCAGTCTGTAAACCATATCTTCTCGGCCTTCTTTTAAGAATCCAGGTGGCTGCTAGACATAGATTTCTTCTTCAAGAAATCCATTTAAAAATGCTGATTTTACATCTAATTGATAGATTTTCCATTTCTTCTGTGCAGCTATCGAAATCAGCAACCTTATGGTCTCCATTCTGGCTACTGGGGCAAATACCTCCCCATAGTCAATTCTTTCATGCTGCTTGTATCCTTTTGCTACAAGCTTGGCCTTATATCTCTGGACTTCACCTTGAGCATTCTTCTTGGTCTTGTAGACCCATTTTACTCCAATAGTTTTTCGACCTTTTGGGAGATTGGTTAGTTCCCATGTCTTGTTCTTCTCGATGGATTCGATTTCTTCATCCATCGCACCTCGCCATTTGTCTTCTTTGTTAGCTTCCTCAAAACTAACTGGATCACTGCTCATCAGCAGACAAAATAGATTGACATCATCATCCATCGGTTCTGTATTCTCATACAGATCGCTCAGGCTTCGAACTCTTCGAGGCCTCATGTCAGATAGTTCTTGTGAAGTTGATGCTTGAACTTCACTTCTTTGTGGTGATGAGAAACCACTTGGAGATGATTGTTGTTCTGGTTCTTTTTCTTCTTCAATCAACTCCGTATTGCTGGAATCATTTGTCTGATCCCAGTTCCAAGATTCATTTTCCTCAAAAATGACATCCCTGCTATAAAATATCTTACCGGTGATAGGATTATGTAATTTGTATCCCATAATGGCTTCACCGTATCCAACAAGGATACACTTCTCTCCTTTGTCGTCGAGTTTGGTCCTTCTTGCTTCAGGCACCTTGGCATAAGCAATACTTCCAAAAATTCTAAGATGACTCATGCTTGGCTTGTGAGTGCTCCATGCTTCTTGTGGTGTCTTCGTCTTTAAGCTCTTGGTTGGACACCTGTTCAACAGATAAATTGCACATGAAACCGCTTCAGCCCAAAAACTCTTGGGCACATTCTTATCCTTCAGCATACTTCTGGCCATGTTCAGGATTGTGCGGTTCTTCCTTTCAGCTACACCATTTAGTTGTGGAGTGTAGGCTGGTGTGAATTGATGCTTAATTCCTTTTTGCTTAAGGAATTCTTCAAACATACTTGAGGTATATTCACCACCTTGATCAGATCGTAAAACCTTGATGCGATAGCCACTTTGCTTCTCCACAAAAGCTTTGAAATCTTTGAATACTTCAAATACTTCTGATTTTTGCTTCAAAAAATACACCCACATTTTTCTGCTGTAGTCGTCAGTAAATGTGAGGAAGTACCTGTTTTGTCCGTTTGAAGTTGGATTCAACGGACCACACACATCGGTGTGTACTAACTCGAGCAGCTTGGTGGCTCTCCAGTCAGCTTCCTTTCCAAAGCTGTTTCTGTGTTGCTTGCTAAGAACACAGTTTTCACATACCTCATTTGGATGTTGTATGTTGGGCAAGCCTTTCACCATCTTCTTGCTTCCCAGTTGTTTTAAGCTTTCAAAATTGAGATGTCCTAACCTGAGATACCATAGCCAGTCTTTGTTGTTGATAACAGCACTCAGACATCTTGGCGCATCATGTTGAATAGTTAGCGGAAACATCCTACTCTTCGACATCTTCACTCGAGTCACTAGCTTTCCTTGATCATCAAGAAGAGTCAGCTGCATATCCTTTAGGCTAATTTGGAAGCCTTTCTCCAGGAGTTGTCCTAGGCTCAAAATATTTGTCTTCATGTCCGGAACATAATAGACATTTGTGATAAATGAATGATCTCCATTCTTTCGCTTGATCATTATATCACCTTTTCCTCGAACTGGAACTTTGGAGAGATTGCCAAGCGAGATATCTCCATGAGTCTTCTCATTGATCTCAATGAAAAGATTTTTTCTGCTAGTCATGTGATTGCTAGCTCCGGAGTCCAGATACCAAACATCTTCATCATGTTCGATTGACTGTTGTGCCATCAAACTCATTGAGTTTTCTTCCGCATGCTCCTTCTCAGCATAGTTAGCTTGCTTGCTAACTTCATTTGTTGGTGTACTCCAGCACTCATTGCTGTAGTGGCCATACTTGTGGCAATTATAGCATTCCACATTGCTTTTGTCTACGTTCGGACGGTTGTTGAATCCACCTCTTCTTCCACGTCCTCTTCCTCTTGGGAAATTTGTCTGCTGTCTTTGGCCGCCTCTGCTACCTGGTTCTGAATTTTGAGAACCTCTTCCACGATAGCTTTGGCCTCGTCCTCTTCCTCGTTGTGATCTCCCCCCTTGCTCGTGCCTTTTTTCTGTGAGGGAAATCATGGATTGTAGAGCCTGCTCTTGTGCTTTATCACCACTTCTTCTAGTGACTCTTTGCTCATGGGATTGTAATGAGCCCACTAGCTCTTCCACGGACAAAGTCTCAAGATCTTTGGTCTCTTCCAAGTCTACAACAATATAATCAAATTTTGGATCTAATGATCTCAAAATTTTCTCAGAAATTCTCGTGTCTTTGAGAATTTCTCCATTTCTTCTCAGCTGGTTTGAAACTATCATAACTCGTGTATAATAGTCAGAAATGGATTCAGATGATTTCATTTGCAAAGCTTCAAACTCACCTCGTAGTGTTTGAAGACGAATCCTCTTTACTTTGTCTGCTCCTCTGTACGTCTTGTGTAGGGTTTCCCACACTTCTTTAGAAGACTTTGATGACGCTATAATCTCGAACGTGGCTTCATCCAGACCTTGATATAGTATGGATTTAGCTTTACAATCCTTCTTTCTGTCTGATTTGAGGATTGTACGTCGAGCATCTGTTATGGTTGCCTCGGTTTCTTTGGAAGTGGATTCTTCATATCCATCTTCTACCATGTCAAAAACATCTTGAGCACCTAGAAGGGCTCTCATTCGATACACCAATTGTCGTAGTTGTCTTTGGTGAGTTTTGGAATCGTGGTTTGTGTATTTCTGGTGGCCATAGTGACTTTTTGTACTAAAACTTGAACTTTGAGTTAAAATTTGCAAGATTTAATACCTTAGATGGATCCGGAATGGTCCAAATAGTAGGGAACCGGTCTGAAAACTGGCTGGAAATAGGTGAACCGGTCAAAACAAAACCGAAATTGGACTGATCTTGTCTGAATCGGCCTGAATCGGATTGAATCGGGTCTGAATCGGCCTGAACCGTTTCTTCTACCTCTGGGCGCGTGGTGGCGCGTGCTGAGAGTGGGCTTCACTCGCCTAACTTCAGACGGAGCTTGAGAGAGCGTGTAAGCTCCGATTTTGATGCGGTTTGCTGTAGCGTATTCCTCTTGTCGATAGGAGGCTACTGGTGGCTTCAAAAATTGATTTAGATCAACTTTTCTGGGACGAGTTTTTCGGACCTACACTCTGTTTTTGCAAGAATGTAATTTCAGACTTCCTATAAGCTCTGATACCACTGTTGGAAGGTAGAAATTAGAGGTCACTTGTTGTGCACCTCAGAGAATGATTATACCCAGGAAAAATCAAGAGCAAAACACTTTCAATATTTTCTCAAAGAAATTCTCTATTTCTTTCTTATTCTCTTATTATCTACACAACCTCTTTTTTTTTGTTCATTACAATGACATCTATTCATAGACATAATTTGAATATCAAATACATATGCAATGACCTCATAAGAAGATCAAACAAGGTGGCTACCGTTTTTGTTGATTATTGAGGTTGGTGGCTTAAGTTTGATGACTTATCCACCAACTATGGTGGCTTCCATGTTTCTCCAACCTTCTCCATGCTTCTCCAAGCTTCTCCAAGCTTGTCAAGTTTAATCTTCAACATATGCATGTGTGTTTCTAAGACTATGTTTATCATCATCTATTCAGCGAATATATATTAACGACGTTTGTGCTTAATTGGTTTCTCATATAAATTACGTTAATTTGTGCATATATGCTTGGTTATATGCTTTACCAAAGTGGAGGATGATCAACCACTCGATCAATCTCCGCGGGATCGAAGAAAGTTGGGTTGTAACATTTCTCCTCTCTCCCTTCTCCTGCATGGAAAAGGAAGTTTCCACGTGGCATTGGAGGTTCCATACTTGAGTGCCTCATGATTTAAAGTGTGCTTGCACCCTCTGATCAAGTCATTTCTTGATCTGTTCACTTTTCTTGAAAGAGAGAACAAATGCTTGTGATGTCTTTAGATTTTGGGAATATATATTTGAAAGATCCAAAATGTGTGGTTTTTCTTTGATAATTAAGAACACCAAAATAACATCGATATCCCTTCTTCCCATGAAATTCTGGTCCAATAGTACGGCCATGTTTCTAGATTTTGGAAGAAGGCATATACTATTTATCAAGTTATTATCATTTTGGCAATATGGCCACCAAGGCCTCGTTTGTTTTCGAAAAACATTACACTTTTTCAAATTTCAATACAAAATAAAATAAACAATTCAATTTTTTCAAATCCATCTCATCTTATTCGATCCCATCTAATCATTATAACTTTTTCAAATTTTAATACAAAATAAAATAAACAATTCAATTTTTTTAAATTCCAAAACAAAAATAATATTGAAAAATATATTCTAACAATACTTTATTTAACTTTTTAACTTTAATCTCAACTCATCTCATCTCATATCTGAAAACAAACGAGTCCTAAGTACATATGAAGTTTTTTATTTAACTCTTTAATTTGAACAAAGTTATATTAATTTATCTATTTGTCAATATCTAATTTTAATCACAAAATAGACGAAAAAAATTTATATATATGAATCGATTGGCATGTCAAAGTTAGATCAAATTAGAAAGTGAATGATAGTTTTGAGGACAAATTTAGTAATTTAATAATTATATTACAAAAATAATTATTTTAATTTGAAAGACGAACGAAATTTGTTATATAAGTTTGTACTTTGACTGTTGGGAAAAAGATCTTATGATCAAGCTGTTACCCGAATTTGATGACCTCAAGCGATAGACACATGGATTAAAGGATCCTCCAACATCTATTTCATATTTAATACTTCCCACAATATTTTGATGGATAGCAATAGATAATATTGTATAACTTATTTTATGTGTTTATTTCTCTCTCATTTAAGACTCTCAAATTTGGATAACATCTCGAATATTGGACCTTAATCGAACACCCTTGACTGTCTTTTGACTTAGGTAATAACTTAGTTTGCAACTTTATAATCTTTTTTAAAAGATAGAATACAAGAAAAATCTAAAAGATGATGACAGTAAAGAATTGGTTCAACTTGTGAAGCCCAAGTCTGCCTATGTATGTATATTCTTTGTTGAAGGGGAGCCCAACATGTTGTTCAAGTGGATTCTTCTTTTTTTTTTTTATGTGAGTAGATGCAAACTTCGAGCCCAGCCGTGTGTCCGCGTCCAGCCCCTCCCTCTATGCAAAACGACAGCATTTTGGGCTAGGGTTTTAACCTTATCCTTCATCTTTTCTTTCCTCTCTCGCTCTCTCTCTCTCCTAGCTTTGCACAACTTTTCTCCCTTTCCCTTTTCATTTTGTTCCCCCCCCCCCAATAGGCAGCGGTTGTTCTGCCACCCACACCCGCCATCACCCTGGCTCCACATGGCAGCGTCGTTCCATCCCCCTCTACCACTATCAGACCGCATCTCCACCACCCAATCATGTTCCACTTTCGTTGCCACCCTGTGAGGCGTTTGTCTCTTCCTCTCTATTCCATCTTCTACTGTCAAATCCTCCAACATCTCTTTTTGTTATCTCAGCCCACGAGTTTAGAAACATTTTGTCTAGGGTTCCGTTGTGTGCAGTTGTAGTTCGCTGCCACCAGGAGCTCCTTAGTGGTCACCCGACCACCCCTACACCCTTTCCCTTCTACTTGGCCTCCTCCCCTTCTTAGATCCTCCCAACTCGACTCTAGATCCTCTTTTAGGGTTCCACTCTGTCGCCTACCACCACCCTCCAATGGGAGATCCCCATCCTCCACCGTTAAATGTCGGATCTGCCACCCTTTAATTTTTCCAATCATAGATCCCTCTCTTTTACCCAAAATTTCCCCTGTCACTATGCACCCCTTCAACCACCACCATGCAACGCGCACGCACACACACACACACACTACATTTTTCTCTTGATCCAAGAGGGGTACTTTAAGTCAGCGTGCTAGATCATCAAGAATTGTCCTTCTACATTGTAAGTAAGTTTCAGACCAACCTTTGAAATACTAACTTGGAAAAGTCATTAAATTGTATTTGTTACAGTCTGATTGTGAGTGGTAAAGTGGTCGGCAGCCCTGTGGAGCATTGGGATAAAATCTGTAGGTGGTGATAGATTGTCGGCCGTAGGCCTGGTGAAGCTTTGGGAATCTCGTGTAGTTGTGAAAATGCAAAGCTATGAAATTGTGTTCTACAGTATGTTTGTTTGCCGTACTTTGTTATGTCGTGTCATCGAATAATTGCTTGTTGCATAATTACATTTTAAATTATTGCATGTATTATATTGTACTAATGGTGCCCTGTGTTGTGTTTGAGCTGTAAACTTGGGAAAATTGTGGTTTTGGAGTCGAACATTAAAAAACGTGTTTTTTTATGAGTATGTGCATATCACGATTCCAAGCCGAGATAGAGTATTATCTTAGTGGAGTTCCTCCGATCATTCGGGAGCATATTAAACTAAGTGATGTTCCTTGGGTTGTCACCGGGTGACAATGGACCCGGACGAGACTGTAATGCTTTCATGCCGACTCTGTGGCCTCTTTGCAGCGGAGGCTAGAGGATACTTAGTCACGTACGGACTGGGCGCGGAGTTAGGCATCGCTTGTTATGAAGTCACATGTGTGGTCATTATCTGCAGTGTGACGAAGGAAACTAGAGTGTGCAGATGGTTCATAGGGAAGACCATGGTGCATACCGTAATTAAATGGATGTTTTCAAAATGGAAATGTGGAATTTTAAGTGTTTGGCTTCTTTTCTTTAATTATTCAGAAGAATATTTGTTTGGTAAACCTTCAGTTTTGCTAAAAAACTCAAAATTTCCCCTTTGTTATGGTTTATACATATTTTTTCGTGTTTGTATTTTTGGGTGTTAATCTGTGACTTTACTTACTGAGTTTACGAAATCTCATTGTGTTGTCTCCACCTAAAGTTTCGCTCTAAGGAACTGTAAATCTTGATGTAGAGGAAGGATACAAATATGGAGGATCAGCTCCGCCTGAGGAGTGAAGACATGGGGACTTTTCCCCTTATGTATCGTTGATTAGTGTTTTACTATTATTTAGTTGGATGATTGTAATTAACTTTATGTCGGTGTTTGGGAGTCTTGCTGACTTATGGATTATTTGGCTAGGTGATGTAATTTTTAATTCTTGCTACTATAGCATTTCAAACTACCCTTTTATTTTTCCGCTACGTTTGTGATCACACACTTATACATTGCATGCTTAAGCACACTTGCTTTTACAATGCGCTTGGGGTGTGTGACCCGAGTGGCCAAAACCCTGGTGTTGTGACTTCCTCCAAATCCTAGGTGGGGGAGGGGGAGGGGGGGGGTTAAGGACATCACACAACCTGAAATGAACCAACCCAAACCCAACACAATCCACCCGAGTTGGAAAGAATCGAACACCTTAAGTTTGGCATTAAATCCCTAACTTAGCATTTGAGTGGCCAAAAATATGAGTATAACGAGTAGGGATAAAAGGCATAAAAGCTTAGAGCTTTGCCATTAAATTGTAAAAGCAGGCATGGAAGTTTTCTATTTTGGCATATGAAATGAGATAGAGAGATTTTTGTTTAAGGGAAGTCTTGTTTATTACTTTCTTGAAAATAGATTACAATGCATCGACCTATATATAGACACATAAGACTAATGATATTTGATGACCATAAAATTACTCTTGAAAAAAATAAAAGGACAGTCTTGAAAAACTAAAAGACAACTTTGAGAAACTAAAAATCACTCTTGAAAACTGAAAATTCTCTTCGTAGAATGCACAAAAAAGTCTTCATACAACTTTTTTGCATCTCACAATGACATTAATTCTATTTTTAACACTCCCCCTTAATGCCTTGTGTGACACCCAATATTTCTCTGAAATAATGAACTTTATCTTTTGAAAGAGTTTTAGTGAAAATATCAGTAACTTGGTCTTCGGTTTTTATAATACTTGGGTTGAATCTCTTCATCTTCCACGGCTTCTCTAATAATGTGATGCTTGATTGCAATATGTTTTGTTTGGCAATGGTAAATGAGATTCTTTGTCATAGCAATAGCGGAGTTGTTATCACACAAAAGTGGAGTACCTTTTCATTGCTTCTCACCAACATCTTCAAAGATTTTCCTTAGCCATATTGCTAGTGAAGTTGCCAATGATGCCAAAATATACTTGGCCTTGGTGGAAGATTGTGACACACTTTGTTGCTTCTTGGATGCCCATGAAAATTCACCAAAACCAAATGAAAATGCAAATCGGGAAGTACTTCTCATATCATCCACACACCCGACCCATCACTATCACAAAATCCAATCAACTTTGTAACATCCCGTATTTTAGTGTATTTTTATTGAAAGATTATTTTAATTAATTTAAAGATTTATTCTCTTCTTTTAATATTATGGGGGTTTTATTATATTATTTTATAATATTTTAACTTGTGAAAATTATTTTTTAATGTGTTTTCTTAATATTATTTACTATTTTGCATTTAAAGTGATCTTTAATTTAAATTGGTTTGTTTTTGGGTTTTAAAATTTTTGTTGTTTTAGTTAAGCATTTCACTGCGTTTGAATTATTTTATTTAGTTTACAATTTTAAAATCTTTTTCATTGAATCATTTTTGGAATCCCAGTTATGAGGATTGGACCTCATTTCTTTCCCTCTATTTTTTCTTTTTCCTCTTTCTTTTTTCTTTTCTCTTTTCTTTCTTCTCTTTCGGTTGATTCCCGCTCGACCCCTCTCTCTCCCGTTTCTCTTTCTCTCTCCCCGTGCATTCAGTTTCTTCCTCCCAGCCACCGCCGTGAAGCTCACCGCCCAGCCCATTCAACTCCCCACCGACCAGCGACCCAACTGCTCAAATCTTAGGCTGGCTAGCACCACCGTTAGCCTCCATTTCCCGTTCAAAGCCATGACATTTATTGTGTCACTACGCCGCCGTCCGGCCACCATTTCTTCACCACTTCTACCTCTACCTCATAGCAACCCAATGGACCCAACCCTGGTCCCGATCCGTCACCTGTGAAGCCGCATTAACCTCGTCTCCGTTTTACACTTTTCTGCCTTAAACTACCCCTTGCGCCGCCACCCACCAACCAAAAGCCACTACCATTAGTTTCACTGACCTCCCTAGGCCCTACCCTATCGATTTCAAATCTTAGTTTGACTTCGTTCAAAAGTGGATTTTTCAGACCCACGGCCAGTGTATTTTTACACTGTGGAGTTATTGTTTTGGCCCTTCCAGCTCTTCCGTGATCCTCCGAAAATGAATATATAGCACTGTAAGTATTTTTTCAAACATCTTTTGAGATTTAAATATATTTTTATACTAACTGATTTCACTGTGTTCTGGTTGGTTATTCCGGACTGAGTTTGAGGAGTACGGGGGTGGATGGATTGAGGACGGAGTATTTCTGTAATTGATTATATTATGATTTGGTTGGTTGTTGGATATTGTTGTTGTCGGTTTGGTACATTGCATATGCACGCATGCTCATATTTGTAAATTGAAAACTTGATTTTTGTGTAATTGCATTTATGATCATGTGGATATTTTGAAAACTGGATTTTCATATGAAATGAATTTTTGGGTGCGTGTGTATCATGAGCCCAAGCCGAGATGGGGCATTATCTCGGTGGAGCTCATCTGGTCACTCGGGAGCAAAATATACTGAGTGGCGTCCCTTGGGTTGTCGCTGGGCGATAACGGGATCGGACGAGTTACATGCCGACTCCGTGGCCCTTCTGCTAGTGGGGGTCAGAGGATGCCTGGCCACGAACGCACTGGGTGCGGAACTGGGCATCGCTCGTTATGTAGTCAGGACGTGCGGATGGTCCCTAGGGGAGACCATGGTGCATATGGATTAATGGATAAATGGAAAATGGTTGTTTTCTGAGAAAATAGCATGTGTTGGATATGAATTTTGTATGAGTCATTTTCTGGAAAAGTGATGGATATTTGTTTTGGGCCATTTTCTGGGAAAATGGTGGAAATGTTTATTGGAAATATTTTGGGCGAATGGGATTTTGGTGTGTATGGGATTTCATGCATATTGCATCATGTGCATGTATAGTTAGTTGCTTTAATGTGTTTTTATCTCAGGATTGGTTGGATTATAACTTACCTGTGGTGCCATTTAAGGGTACTGCAGATTTTGTTGATGATGCAGATGCCGAGCATGAGGATTTGGCTCCGCCGGAGGAGTGATCTGGGATCACTCGTGTTATGGTTATTTTCAGCCTGGTATTATATTTTGGAACATTTAGTTTATGCTTTTAAATGCTTTGTATTTGGGATATTTGTATTAAACTAAATTCCGATACTAGTTGACTTATTTATTATCCGCTGCTTATTATTTTTTTGTGCACTGTTCGTTTGTTGTACACACTTGGCACTTGTCAGAGGGATGCATGACCCATGTTGTCATCATCCTAATGTCACGATTCTCGTGTTATTTTGTACGTGGGAGTCGGGGCGTCACAGGTGGTATCAGAGCAGTTCGACTCTGGGCAAAACCACATGTCCCTTAGGTGGAGTACCAAAATTTTTTTAAAAAATTGTGATTTGAAATTGTTTTATTTAAAATATGTTATTTTTATTGATTTTATGGTATGTCATTTTATTTTAATTGTTTTATTTTATGGTCGGTTATTTTATTTGTTTTAATTATTTATTGTGTACTTCTTCATTGTTTTATTGATTTTGTCGTATATTATTTTATTTATGGAATTTTATTTTATTTGTGAGATTTTGTTTTGTTTTGGTTTTATTTTGTTTGAGGTATGTTACCTTAATTGTTTTAATTTATTGTATGTTGTTATACTTGGTTGGTTTTATCCTATTTTATTTCATGGCATTTTGTTGTATTTTAATTTATTTTGCCATAGTTATATTTTAATCTGTTCGATTTGAAAAGTGTGTTAAGGGTTACGCTATGGCAGGAAGATGGTACGACCGTGAATGTCATTGTTAGGTTTGAACATTTAGTGTAGTAGGCCTAAACTCTTAGCGATTGATTTGTATTAATATCGAGACTCGAACGGAACGACATGGTCTAGGTGAACCCTATGGAGTAGGAACTAAAGTTGCAGCTTAGGTGGGAATAACTTTAGTTCACTTAGGATACTTGAGATCTTAAGTTCTGTAGAATTATGTGTTGAGTCTATGGAGTAGGAGGTTGTAAGTTCAATGAACCTCAAGGATAGATTTATGAGAAGATATCTAAGGTTTGAGGCCCTATAATTCTTAGGAAATAAGTTTATGGGACTGAAGGTGGTAGGTTCACAAGCATTTGAGGGACTAATTAAATTAGAAGTTTTAGATTTTGTCGACTCAGTTAAGCACTTTGGTATCATTTGCGGTTTTAGAATTTTGCAAGTTTTATAAGGTGAGCGTTTTAGATTTAAGGTCATCGATATTGAGGATTTTGGAAAAATAATTTTTATCTGGATTAAGGTTTTAGAATTGCAGATTTGAAGGATTGATTTATAATAAGATCCGAGTTCTTAATTTTGTAGACTTGGTATGCTAGCTTGATCTATTCTGAAAATTGATTAGTCTATAACCATTGAAGTGAGGTTGATTAGAGTTGAGTTACTGATATGAGAATTTTTTTTCAAGGGAGAATTTCTTTGAAGATGGAAGGTAATGATCTGGTTTATGTATTTTCTAAGGATTGAAGATGTCGATCTAGTTCGGAAAATGATTGTTTTTAGTTTGAGGTTTTAAGTGGCAAGTTTTAGGATTGATCAGTATCAAGTTTAAGAATAATAGATGGTGTGGACCTAGGAAAAGATTCTTGTTGTTTTTCGAGGATATATGTCCAGATGATGGAAATGATAATACTGAACCACTTGCACGTTTGAAGGATTTTTGGTTTGGGCTAAGGGTGCATGAGATCAATGCGTAGTAGTGGTGAGTGTGTATGGATTTCGGAGAGTACATGTCCTAATCGCATTTTTGTTGGAAGAAGTGGCTTTGGTAGGTGTTGAAGAGGAGATGACATGATAGTATTAGGTTCAAGAGATCTTCACTTTGAGTTTTTGAGGAGTTGATTGAAGTGTACAATCGAAGCGGGTTACTCAATGAAATGATGATTGGCAATAATTGTTGTGATTACTTTCAGGAATTAATTGTGACTTGAGGTCACATAGGAATTTAAATTTTTTAGGCTATACTTCCCTTTGGAGATTCAAGGTATCAAGTGTACCTTGAATATATCTCAACACCCTCTTGGCTGCCCCAAGATGCATTTGAGTTGGCTTGTGCATGAACCAAGACAATAAGCTTGTAGCATACTTAATATTCGGTCTTGTAGCCGTCAAATATAGTGATCTTCCAACCAAGCTTCTATAAATGGATGCATCGACACCATAAGAAAAAATAATATTTGTGACGTATTATTTACTCTGAGAATGACTATTTATAATGAAAACAGACTAATTTTAGCAAGAAATAGTCATTTTTACAGGAAATACCTGACCACAAATAAGCAATTTTTTTGTAGTGCGACTTTTTTGCTTTCATCTTCTTTAATCAATTTTTCATTCACAACCAAATGAGTTGCAACAGATTTGCAATTTATCATTTTAAATTTTTTAAGAAAATTTTTTACATACTTCTTTTCGCATATAAAAACACCTTTATCTTTTTGATAAATTTCGATGCCCAAGAAGTATTGCAATAAACCTAAATCACTCATTTCTTATTTTTTCATCATCTCCAATTAAAAGCCATTAATTATTTTTTCATCACTACCACACCAAATCATCAACATAAAGAGTGATAAGAATACCAGTTCTACCTTGTGTCTTGACATACAAGATTGGCTCTCACTTTTGCTTCTTTCAAAGTCTTTTTCATTGAATTTAGCATCATCTCATTATACCATGCTCGAGGTATTTGTTTTAACCATACAAAGTCATTCTCAACTTGTACACATTATTCTCTTCTTCTTTTGCTACAAAGCCTTGTGTTTGCACTACATAAATTTCCTCTTTTAAAACTCCATTTACGAAGGCTGGTTTTACATCAAGTTGATGCAAAAACCAACCTTTTTGAGCCGCCAAAACATGAAGAGCTCTAATATTATCAAGTCGAACCACTGGTGCAAATGTTTCTTGGAAATCAATTCTGAGTTGTTGACTATACCCTTTTTGCTACAAGTCTTGCTTTGTTCTTATGAATGGAACCTTCTGGGTTGAACTTTGTTTTGAAAATTCACTTCACACCAATAATTTCTTTGTCTTTTGGCCTCTCTACTAAGTCCCAAGTTTTTTTTCTTCTCAATCATATAAATCTCTTCTTTCATGGCTTTCTTCCATGCTTCTTCTTTAATTGCATCTTCAAAACACTCCGGTTCAATAACACCAAAATTACAAACTTGCAATAACATCACTAAGGCTTGTCATTCTTCTTGGAGTTGAACTTGGAGATGAGGAGTTTGAGTTTGATGGAGAAGTTTGAGAAGATTGTGAACTAGCAATAGGAGATATCTCTTGTGTAGCTTCAAGAACATCTTTAACTTCATTTTATTGATTGTCAAGTTCTCCATTGAAGGTAGTAACTTGATCTTGAACTTTCTTTTCTTTCCAATTCCAAGAGGCCTTCTCATTACAAAACACAGCTCTACAAATAATTAACTTATTTTTCTTCAAATTAAAGAGTCTATAGGCCTTTGATTTAAAGCTATAACCCACAAAGAAGTATTTTTTACTAGCTTCATCAAGCTTGTGCCTTACTTCTTTGGGAACATAAGCAAAGCAAATACAACCAAATACCTTCAAGTGATTCAAAGATGATTTTCTTCCACACCAAGCCTCAAATGGAGTTTTATTTTCTACCGTGTTTGTAGGACATGTATTCATCAAATAAACCGCCCTATATACCGCTTCACCCCAAAAGGACTTAAGTAACCCCTTCTCATGAAGCATAGACTTTGCCATCTCAATAATGTTTCTATTCTTTCTTTCCGCCACTCCAATTTGTTGTGGAGTATATCCAACTATTAATTGTCTCTCTATGCCAATATCTTCACAAAACTTCCCAAATTCATGGAAGTTGTACTCACTACCTCTATCACTTCTCAATATTTTCATAAAGTGTCCACTTTGTTTCTCAACAAATTTTTAATTTTTTTTTTTAAATGGAGAAAACTTCTGACTTTTGCCTTTAGAAGCACACCCACGTCATTCTTCCAAATCATCAATGAAAATTATAAAATATTTGTTACTTCCATGAGTTGGTGTTGACAAAGGCCCACAAACATCGGTATGGACAAGCTCTGGCTCTCCATGCTTTCTCCTTGGAAAATGACTCTCGGTGATGATTGCCAAGTGCATAACCTTCATAAACCTCTTGCATTTCTTGTATTGTTGGCAACCCATACACCATGCTCTTTTGCTAGAGAGTCTTCAAGCTTTGAAAATTCAAGTGCCCAAGTCTTCTATGCCAAAGCCATGACTCATCAACCACATCCATCTTTAAGGCCATATTTGTTTAATACGGAAAAGTGAAAGGAAAGCTTCTATTATTCTCTATCTTGATTGTTGCCACAACTTGCCTTCTCTCCCCTTTGTCATAAATCTTGCAATAAACTCATTCAAAGTGAAGAGAGTATCCATGCTCTACAAGTTGCCCAACACTTAATAAGTTTTGCTCCAAATTCAGAACTAGCAATACATCCCGAATATACTTTGTGCGCTTCTTTGTCTCTATAGCAATTGCACATTTTCCTTTTGCTTGGACTAAAGAACCATTTCTCATCTTAACTAGAGAACTTGGGAAAGTATCAATCTCTACAAAAATACTTTCATCTACAGTCATGTGATTGCTGCACCTACTATCAAGAAACCACACATCATTCTTTTACTCTGATGCCACTTGACAAGCATAAAACAAGCTTGTTTCACTTTCTTTCTCTTTAGAAAATTTGCTTGCTCATTATTTTTTAATTAACAATCATTTTGAATATGCCCAAACTCTTTACATGATTTGTGACATTGAGGTTTTTCTCGGAACCAACAATCTTTATCAACATGACGACTTTGACAAATTCCAAATTTTTGTTGAGTGGACTCCACATTTCTAGTTCTCTCAAAATTATTTCTTCCTCTTCCATGTCTTCCACCTCTAGAGGACTCACTTTTAAATGAGTCACTTTCTTGACTTTTTGAATTAACATTAAGTTTAAATTGAAAGACACTTTCAATTGATTTTTCAGAGCTCCTACTCAACCTTTGCTCAAATGTTTTAATTGAACCCATCAATTCTTCAACACTCCACTTGTCAATTTATTTAGTTTCTTCAATAACGGCAACAATGAAATCAAACTTCTCTGACAAACTAATTAATATTTTCTCAACAATTTTTTGATCCGAAATATTTTCTCCATGTCTTCATTTGATTCACAGCTTCCTTAAGTCTAGAAAAATAGTCTTTCAACAACTCCATTTCTTTCATCTTCATATTTTCAAATGTCTTCTCAAGGATTGAAGTTTTATAGTTCTTACCTTCAATGTGCCTCTCTATTCCTTTTGAAGAATCTCTTAAGCCTACTTTGCTTTGATTGCATTCATAATCTTTGGAAAGATTGTGTCGGCAACACCTTGGTTAATCAAGGTTAAGGCTATTGCATCTTTCTTCCTATGCTTCTTCAATAGTTGCTTTTGAGCATCCGCCAAAGTTGTGGCAGCTACCATTTCTTCATACCCATCTTTTACATATTCCTAAAGATCATATGAAAGTAAAATAGTTCTCAACTTCACATACAAAAAATCATAATTTTCTCCATTGAGAGATTATTGTGTAAGAGAAAAAAAAATTTGTCACTCTTTTGAAAATAGATTACAATGAATCAGCCTATATATAGGCACATAAGACTCATCGTACTTGTTGACAATAAAATTACTCTTGAAAAAAATAAAAGGACACTCTTGAGAAACTGAAAGACAACTTTGACGAACTAAAAATCACTCTTGAAAAATCGGAAAGTATTATTCATAGAATGCACAAAAGTCTTCATACGACTCTTATGCATCTCACAATGGCATTAATTTATTTTTAACACTCTACCCCACCGCCACAACCATAACACCATATATCACTACAAGAAATTTGACTTTTAGAGACGAAATTAGTTAGGGACGAATTAAATTTTGTCCTTAAAAGTCATTTTTGGAGACGACATTTCTTCTCAAAAAATGCTTGACCTACGAAATTTGTTTGAACGGACATATGTCTATTCGAACAAGATATTTTGTAACGAACAAAATCATCTAAAAAAACCGTTCGAACGGAATAAAATATATTCAAAGAACCAATTAATGTCTATTTGAATAGTATATTATCTGTTCGAATAATACTATTAGCGAGAAATTAATTTATTTTTCCTGGGGAAAGTTAATAACCGTTCAAACTTAAATGTATTTGTTTGAACGGACATTTTTTCCATTAATTTGTTTATCATCATTAATTTATACATATATTTTTTCCATTAAAGTAATAAATATTTTTTCCATTAATTTGTTATCATTTTCAAAATATAAAAATGTGTATATATTACATATTATGATTTAAGGGGAGTTAAAATATTTATAAATTCATAAATTAATTTTATGTAATTAATTTCAAAACTTTATAGTGATTTATTTTATGTTAAATTTATATAAATATAACTTTAAAGATAGTATCATTTTTTATATTATCATGAATGGCAAGTAAAATAAAAAAAAATAAACAAGGTAGCAAACCCGAAAAATAAAAGCCATACATTAATTACATTTCAACTATATAATGTTCAATACAACATAAAAATGTAAAATAATAACTAAAACGACTATTTGCTAAGTAGATCAACATCCTCTTGTAACATTTTAATGCGTCCATTCAGATCCCTAAGTTTCTCCATGATGGGCTCAACGAACTCAACAAATAAAGCTCATACTTGATCCAAAGTAGCCCCAGGAGGCTGTCTCTCAACAACGGTAGTAGTGGTAGAAGCTGAATCGCTAGGCGGGGCACTAGGTTGTTCTGGTGCAGTCTTCCGCTAGTGTCATTTGCCTTTGCTGAATATGATCTTGTTATGGGGCCCCATCTGTGGCAATCTCCGCTCAGTCGCAGACACTGTAACCCTCGATCGAAGTAGGAGGTTAGATATCAACAGTGCAAATGGTAGACTACCTTTACTGGAATAGCGTGACTCCAATCGAATGCGGTAAAAGAAATACAAGGCCAGATCAATGGAGTCCCCCCGTGCTATCCGCAACAAAAATCTGGTTCGATCAATCCCGAAATTAGTCTTGTGTTTTTTCAGATCGATGTTATAGCTAACAATCAAATTAAGCATTCTAAAAAATGCTATATAGTCGGCCTGTCGGATCACCTTGCTCCCATCATATGGAGGAGCTTAAGGTTCTCGCACTAGATGATGCACCTGATCGTCTGTGAGACCATCATCAAGTAGATCCCCATCCTCACTACCATCCAAACTTGCATCCGGCTCTACATTCAGGGCTAGTGTGGAGGATGCGGTAGATGTGTCGGAATCAGATGGTGCAGCCACTGGTCCCGGCGTAGCTGCTGCAGGATATGTGTCAACCTCGCATTGGATGTCAAGAAACTCGGCAATAATACGGGGAGAGAAATTAAGACTCACTCCCCGAACCGATAAGGTGTAGAAAAGAGCATCAACACTCTCCTCTCCCATGGCACGGTAAAATTCACCTACTATCTTTGGATAAGCAGTCCCCTGTTACTGACAGATCGGTGTCTGTCCTCGCTCGGTGAAGATGGATTGTATGCTTTGTCCCTCCCATGAAAGATCGGAGAAGTTAGACAAAATAATCTCACGCTTGACGAGAATGAGTTATGATAACTATACAAGCTAATATAATTAATATATTTTTAGTTCTTATTAGTGAGTGAGTTTTTGACTAAGTGATTAAGAAAATATTGTTTAACAATATTGTGAATTTTTTTTCTTTTGTTAAAATATTTAAAAGTGTTAAAAAAATGAAGTGAAAAAAAAAATCTTTTTTTGAAATATAAAATACTATTATTACTAGTTCGAACCTAGTAACATTCCGTTCGAACGAAATTATCTCGTGAAATGTATTTGGAGGGAAATTTTGTGCCAAATACTCTGATTGTCAGTTTATTCGAACATGAAAATTTCTCATTCGAACTAAATTATGCCAAGGAATATTCTGATCTTTTAATTCGAATATGTGAATTTCGCGTTCGAACTTGAATTAAATCGTGGCAGAAATTGGCACTATTTGAAATTTTAGTGTTCGAATGAGTAAAAGTCCAATTCGAAAGGGACTTCACAGATTTAAATACTTCAACCTCCATTTCATTTTCACTTCGTGCAAAAATCTCTTTGGAGACAGAGACATTACAGTGTGTGAGAGAGAGAGGAACAGACTTAGTGAGAGAGAAGGGATTCTTGAGAGAGATGAGAGATTTATAAGAGGTAAGTAATATATTTTGGTATTTTTTTTTTGGTATTTCGAATTTCATAGCAAGTTGGTTTATTGCACATGATTTAGGGTTTTCTCATAATGTGTTTTATGCTTATGTAGGTATTGTATATTGCTATTTTGTTTGGATTGCTTAAATTTGAGGTAATATTTTTAATTTTTAGATTTTTGATAATTTATAGTTTTTAATTAGTTATGTTAAGATTTTATGGTATATTTGTGTTTGTGCAATCTCATTTAAAATGTATCCTACACCAATATGCATCATGTTCTTGATTTTGTTCGTGAAAATTGTGTTTTGTGGACAAGAAATTTTCTCTGTTTCGTGTTTGAAATCTGAGCTTTTACCATTCGAACGCTATAATATTCGTTCAAACATAATCCTGTCCGAAGAGAATTTGTTCGAATAGAATCCTGTTTTAAGAGATTAATAAGATTTTACTTACTAAATTTTACTTAAAATTATAAGATTTATAGAAATTATACTTAAAATATAAAAACATAAGAAGTATATAATTAAAAAACTATATACATAATATAATTATTAAATATTTTACACTTAAATTAAAATCCTATGTTATAATATAATATATCATAGGATTTATTAAGACTTAAATTAATAAAATAATAGTTATAAAATATTTAATTAAAAACAGATTTAATAAAAATGGAAACTTATAATATAATATATTATAGGATTTATTAACACTTAAATTAATAAATAATAGTTAAGGAGTATTATATTAAAAACTATATACATAATATAATTATTAAATATTTTCCACTTAAATTAAAATGGAAACTTATAATATAATATATTATAGGAATTATTAACACTTAAAATAATAAATAGTAGTTATAAAATATTTATAATATTGGTGATTTGTAATGTCATGTTGCACATATATTTGTGATTTGGAATGTGCTTTGCTTTTAAATTTATAGTATAATTGTAGGAGTTGGACAATTTTGAATTTTAGAATTATTGTTATATATACTTGAACCGTAGACCCATTAGAGACATTAGAGACTTATGGCCAATCCGTTAGTAAAGAGAAGTCATCAATCATGTTTTCAAAGCAATTCATCCCTGCAAGACTAAGAGTATCTCTCAGCCTAATGAATTTTTCTGAAGGAGTTTTGCCTTTTAAATATTTGGGGGTGCTGATTTTTTCTGGAAAGCTTAAGGCCATCCATTTTGATGAGAGTTTGTCCAAGATTAGAGATAGAATTGGAGGTTGGAAGGAAAATTTGTTATCCACTAGGGCTATGGTGCTACTTCTGAAGCATGTTCTTGGACGTACGCCCATTCATCTTTTTTCTATATTGTAGGTTCCAAAATCAGTTATAGCTAAACTAAACAGCTTGTTTAGTAATTTTTTTTGGGGCCTTCATGAAAGAAAACCAAAGAAGCATTAGAGGGCATGGGAGGCGATTTGTCAACCTGAAAAAGAAGGTGGAATTGGGCTGCATAACTTAGAAGATATCCAAAAGTCTCTGCATCTGAAATTCGCTTGGAAACTCCTGACGGAAGGCTCCTTATGGTCACAGTATTTCAAAGCCAAATATGTGAAGAATTCTCCTATTTCTCTAGTCAATCATTCCAAAGGGACAAGTTTTTGGAGGATGGTCATTGAATGTATCCTAAACATTTTCAAACATACAAATGGAAAATAAAATTGGGAGAAGTCTTTTTTTGGCATGACAAATGGTTGGAGGAAGGCCCTCTTTTTGAACAATACAATACGGTTAGTAGCTCTAATTTAAAATTGAAAGAGGGTGTATGCTCTAGCCACTCCCATGCCTTCTGCAAATGAGGATGAAATAATTACTTAAAGCTTAAAGTCGAGCAAGGATTAAACAAGAACATGACTAGGTTTATCAAAAAATTTCTATCAGATCAATGCTAATTTTTGAGTAAAATTCTTGATTACAAGTCTGACTTTATATGGAAAAAAAAAGGGGCTCTCTGCTAGGGCAGGGCGATTCCAGTTCTCTGCTAGGGAATTTTAGAAGCCTCGACCCATGGCTGCTCGCCAGGCCCCCATTGGGCTCGATAGTGTCTGGTAAGCTGCCCTCCTTCGTGGAAATGGCCTCCCATTCTCCAGTTCCTCTGCTTGAAGTGGATGTGCCTATTCGAACGCCAAAGCTCGTTGATGGTGTACTGTGTGTGATTTTCATGAGAGAGGAGATTGAAAAATCTGCTCAATGCTTTCAGTTTTCTTTAGTGATGAAGTTCCTCTGTCAAAGGCCATCGCTGGATGAGATACGTGCATTTATTAAAAATCGTTGGAGTCTGGATAGGCAAACTATTGTGTCGAGTATGAGACGACCCCGCAATGTTTTTCTTTGTTTCTCAAATGAAGGGGAATTGCTTTGTGAGTAGGCATGGGAGTAATGTTACTTAGAGTCGAGCGGAGTAATGTTTCTGCTCGACTCTAAGTAATTATCTCATCCTCATTTGTAGAAGGCATGGGAGTGGCTAGAGCATACACCACTTAGAGCTTAGCTAATGAGGAAATGCATCTTCTTTTGCCAACATAAAAAACTGGCTTCATAGTACTAACTAAGTCCCCTCTCTGATGTTTTCTCTCTAGGAAAACACTGAGGTGGTGTGCTCTATTCCCTACTGGTGCTGATTCATTAGCAGCGGTGGGTGTGAGTGATTGTGTTGGGTGAAATGGATTGTATGCAGGAAATGTGGGGGAAGCTTCGCTTGAGTGAAGATGAAGGTGGTGAAATAATTCTAGATGAAGGTGTGATTTCTGAAACTCAAAGGAAAGGGGAACGTTGCCTCATTGGCAAGATCTGTTCCGAGCGACATCTCAGTAGTAGAGTAGTTGAGGCAACTATGGCAAAGATATGGAGGTTAAGTAAACCTGCTAAGGTCAAGGAGGTATGTACCAACGTGTTCCTCCTTACCTTTGAAACTCATGCTAACAAAATCAGAATTCTTGATGGGCGACCATGGTCTTTCGATGGGAGTTTATGGGTGATTAATGACTTCCAAGGTTTCATTCAACCGAGTAATATGAAATTTGATTCTGCTGCGTTTTGGGTCCAATTCCACAACATGCCTCTAGTGGGGATGAGTAGGGAGTGTGGTGTTCAGTTGGGTAATAACCTTGGGGCTGTTGAAGAAGTGGATGTAGAGGATGATGAAGTCGGATGGGGCAGTTTTTTGAGAGTGAAGGTCAGGTTGGATATTTTTAAACCGCTAGCTCGTGGGAGAACTATTACTTTGCAAGGAGTGAAGTACTGGATTCCCATTAAGTATGAGAAGCTTCCACGAATTTGTTTTCAATGTGGCCGAATCCTGCATGCAGCTAAGAAATGTTCAGACCAAACACAGGAAGTAGATCTTCAGTTCGGGTCATGGCTGTGAGCTGATTTCGAAGGGAAGCAAGCTCGGGCTATGGGTCGGTTCAACCATAAAGAAACCAGTAAGTACCCTGATCTGAAAGGGTCGATAGACGCAGCGAGGGGTGCTAGCACGCCGGAGCGGTTCACACTTTCAGAGTCACTCAACTCTCATCTTTCGAGATGCGAGGAGGACGGCTTGCTAGGAAAGCTTTTAGCAGCTATCGAAGGATCGGGGGAAGCCAAGCTTCCGGGTGACTACTCTACTGGAACTCATGTCTATGGTGATGCTATTGGAACTCACGTCCATGGTGAGGCTACAGTACCAGTGCAGACTCTGAGTGGGGGGGACATACGTGGGCCAACGATACAGAAGGAGACACAGCTTGCTCCTGCTGTACAGATTGCGAAAATGCAGGAACTTTTTTCAAAAAGCATGGGGGAAAGCTCAACGTGTGAGGGTCAAACCGGAAGTGGGGGACAAATGGAATCGACTATTTCTTCACTTAATGTGATGGGCCCCCCTCTTGAGCCTTGTATATTCCCTCGGCTTGATCACACCCATGCGGAGGAAGTAGTGGTCCAGCCAGTTCCGTTAATTGCATGTAACCCACTGCCAAAAGCAACTTGGAAGAAGCGCACACGTGATCCAGGTAATAAGTCTGTCTCTCAAAGTGTGAGTTTGAAAAAGAAACGTAATTGGAATAAAGGGAACATTGCACCTGCTGATAAGAAGCCAAAGAAAAAACAAAAAATAAGCTGGAATAGTAGTGATGTCGCTCGGGATGAGGATGATAATGGACTGTGCAAATTGATGAGATCGGCAGAGGCTGTATATCAGCCTTGCCGGAAGCAATGATTATCTTAAGTTGAAATTCTCGTGGGCTTGGGAACCTATTGGGAATTAGAGTATTTCGTGATTTAATCCGAAGAGAAGTTCCCGACATTTTATTTCTTCAAGAAACATGCTTACAAGCTAAAGTAATGGAGAAATACAAGTTTTGTTTGGGTTTTGATAGTTGTTTAGCGGTGAGTAGTGACGGCAAAAGTGGGGGCTTAGCTTTGTTTTGGAAAAAACAGTTCCAGCTTACAATTCTCAATTATTCTAAGTTTCATATCCATGCTTCGGTTACTAATATGGGGAGTAGTATTCATGAAGAGGCTGTTTGGTTTTTGACTGGGGTATATGGGCATCCGGAAGCTGCAAAACGACAGGAAATATGGGACATGCTTAGTTCTCTACAAATTGAGGCTGGCAGAGGATGGTTGATGATGAGAGATTTTAATTAAATATTAAGTAATCATGAGAAATATGGTGGGAGAGTTAGGGCAGAAAGCCAAATGAGGGCTTTTCGACAAATGGTTTATGATTGTGAAATGCAAGATTTGGGATTTAATGGTAACCCGTTTACTTGGTGGAATGGTCGAGAATTGCAATATAGCATCTATGAAAGACTTGATCGTTTCCTTGCAAATATGCCTTGGCAGTGGCTGAATCCTATGGCTGAAGTTTACCACTGTGTTGCTCCCTACTCCGATCATGTGCCTATTATCCTAACACAGCAGGAAAATAGAGGGACATATTTTCGCAAGAAGCTCTTTAGGTTTGAAGCAATGTGGGTGGATGAACCTGATTGTCGGAAGGTGATTGAGCATGCATGGACAGGGCTCACGGGTACTCGGGAGTTGCATACAGTTATGGAAAAAATTCAACTTTGTGGCGAGAAGCTCACGGTTTGGAATAAAAAGAGTTTTGACAATGTGAAAGTGTGGATAGAGAAAGCTAGATTCAACTTACAGAAATTGCTCCAATCGGACCCGTGCTGTCATATGAGAGAAAAACATAGAGAGGCTAGAACTGAACTACAGAAGTGGTTAGAGCGAGATGAATTGATTTGGAAGCAAAGAGCTAAAATCAAATGGCTACAGGAAGGAAATCAAAATACAAGATTTTTCCACAGCAAAGCTTCTCAAAGGAAAAAGACAAATCTGATCAAGGGTGTTAGAGATCCTGCAGGTGACTGGCAGACTGGAGAAATCAGGGATACTATCATAGTTGATTACTTCATAAATTTGTTTCAGGCTTCTGATCAATAAGGCAATACTGAGTTCTTGGAGGCTCTTTCAGGGACAGTTACTCAAAGCATGAATGAGTCCCTCACCAGAATCTTTACAGCAGAAGAAGTGCGATTGGCTTTGCATCAGATAGATCCGATAAAAGCACCAGGCCCTGATGGTATGGTTCCTCTCTTTTATCAAAAATACTGGGATATTGTGGGTATGGACGTGACTGAAGCAGTTCTAAGAGCGCTTAATTCTGGGCAATTACCAGTAGGGCTTAATCACACTTTTATCACGTTAATCCCTAAGAAGAAAAGGCCTGAGAAGGTATCAGACTATAGACCGATGAGTTTATGCAATGTTTTGTATAAGATAATCTCAAAAGTGCTTGCAAACCGTCTTAAAGGCATATTACCAGACTTGATATCACCGACTCAAGCAGCTTTTGTTCCTGGGAGACTTATCACTGAAAATGTGCTAGTAGCATATGAAATGGTTCATTTCTTGCAACAAAAGAGGAAAGGTAAAAAGGGATATATGTCTTTGAAGCTAGATATGAGCAAAGCTTATGATCGGGTTGAATGGAGGTTTCTTGAACAGGTGTTGTTAAAGATGGGTTTTAATGATAAATGGGTGCAATTGGTGATGAAGTGTGTCACATCTGTCTCTTTCTCAGTTTTAGTCAATGGAGAGCCTCGGGGTCCAATATTTCCTTCACAAGGTCTGAGACAAGGGGATCCTATCTCTCCTTATCTTTTCCTACTATGCACTGAAGGGTTGATTTCTCTCTTAAAGAATGCTGAGAGGTCCAAGCAGATTGAAGGATTAAGCATTTGCCGAGGGGCGCCACGTATAAATCACCTCCTATTCGCAGATGACTGTGTCCTTTTTTGCAGGGCTAATCTTGTGACAAATCAACAAATCCAGTATCTACTTCAACTCTATGAGCAGGCTTCAGGCCAGAAGGTGAATAAAGAAAAAACATCCATGGTTTTTAGCAAGAATGTGCCCCATCAGCAACAATAGGAGCTTCTCCATTATTGGGGGGTACATAGCCACCAACAGTATGAGCGATATCTTGGCCTCCCACCTATGATTGGTAGAGAAAAGAGAAAGACTTTCGTAGATTTGAAACATAAAGTGTGGACGAAAGTCCAAGGGTGGAAAGAAAAGTTGCTGTCACAAGGAGGTAAAGAAGTCTTGATTAAAGCTATTGCCCTCTCTGTCCCTAACTATACGATGAGCTGTTTTAAACTGCCCTCTACTTTATGCAATGAATTAGAAAGTATGATAGCAAATTTTTGGTAGGGACAACGGAAAGATGAAAGAAGAATTCGATGGATAAGCTGGAAGAAAATGTGCGAGCCCAAAGGAAATGGCGGAATGGGCTTCAAAGATTTGCAGACTTTTAATATGGCACTTCTTGCAAAACAAAGCTGGAGAATTATGATTGAGGAGGGCTCTCTGTTACACAAGCTCTTCAAAGCCAAATATTTCCCAAAGACCAGATTTCAAGATGCAAGAATAGGAACTAACCCTTCCTATGTTTGGAGAGGAATTTGGGAAGCAAAAGAACAATTGATAAAAGGTTGTCGAGGGAGAGTGGGGGATGGTAAGTCTATTAATATCTGGTATGATTATTGGCTGCCACAGCATAAGCTTATTCCAATACCTGCAGGAACTGGTCTGCTTCATCATAGTGCTTGAGTTGAGAGCCTAATTGATCAAGAAACAAGATGGTGGGATGTTGCTAAGATACAAAGGCTAATTCCAGCCCAACAAGTAGTAGAAATCTTCAAAATTCTATTGAGCTCTGAACCTATAGGAGATTGCTTAATCTGGGATCATAGTAAAAATGGGGAGTACTGTGTGAAGAGTGGTTACAGATTCTTTTACTCACTTAAGCATGATGACCAAGCAGGAGAAAGCTCCGCAGCTCAATCCCAGAGGAAGTTCTGGCCCAAGCTATGGAAGATGAATGTGCCTAATAGAGTTAAAATATTTGCTTGGAGGGCTTGTCGAAATGGGTTACCTACGTTACTGAATCTTAAATCTTGACAAGTTGTTGAGGTGGCAATCTGCAGGTGGTGCAATGAGAAGGATGAGGATATTACTCATGCTCTACTCAATTGTAATACGGTTGGAGCAATGTGGCCTATGCACTTCCCAGAGGTATTTCCATATGCTCCCAATATAAATTTGCTAGCATTGGCAATGCAGATCCAGTATAGGGGCAACAATGATGACTTGGAAAAGCTGTTCCTGATAGCATGGGGCTTGTGGTATAGAAGGAACCAATTGTTACATGAAGAAGTGGTCATTACTACCAAGCAGGCTACAGAATTTGCATTGGTATCCCATAAAGCACATTTACAAGCGCATGATGCTTATGGAATCAAGAAAGTTTGTCGATGGGTATGTCCTGACCCAGGAATCCTAAAGCTAAATGTGGACGGGGCAGTATTTGCAAATCAGCAGAGTGCAGGAGTGGGAGTTGTTCTTAGAGATGATAAAGGTAATGTGATCCTGTCAGCTTGCAAAAAAAGAAAATGCGATTAGTGATCCTATCGAGATTGAAATGCTAGCAATTTTGAGAGGTTTACAAATCTGTGTACCTCTTGGAATACCTCAACTTGTTATAGAAAGTGACTCTTTGCTAATGGTGAACGAAATCCAGCTTGACAAAGCATCAAGATCACTTCATGGAAATCTTGTGATCGAGATAAAGCAACTAATGCAGCAATTTCCAAATGCGTTATACAACACAGTGGCCGGTTAGGCAATGGTGCAGCACATGGGATGACGAAACATGCATGGAATATTGATGATTTGATAATTTGGTAGGACTCTTATCCTAGTTGTATTGCCCAAGTTATCTGGTCTGATTCTATGTTGTAATTTTTATTTCAAAATATTGAATGAAGGAGTTTCTATTATCAAAAAAAAAAAAAACTGGCTTCATCAAAGCGTTTGAGTTTTACGAAGTTCACAACAAACTCTCTCAAACTATGCACAATAGTCAAATAGAACTTGTATTACAAAATGGAGTAAAAAGTGTTTGCTTTAGGGCGCGCACAATGTTGCTTTCATCAAGATAATATTCGTCTCCACCAGTAACAATATACACATGAGTTACTGACAAATTTGTCTTCAAAATACAATGAAGTCTAAATTAAGTCTACTATTTAATTGCATTATACACAAATAAAATTAGACTCAAAAACCCTCCGATATTACAATTATTCCATGAGATTAATAAACAGATACTAATAACTAATTTTGAAGAAATGAAAGAAGGGAGGGAGAATTTCAAAAACTTTTTTGTATAAATGAACCTCTAGGCATAGGGGCATCTATTTTATAGATGACTAAAGGATGTCAGCAAAAAAATATAATTCTTTCTTTGGATTAAATATTAAAATAGTCCATGTGATTTGCTTCTAATACAGATTAATCCCTAAGTTTTAATTTTGAACTTTTTACTCCTTATACTTTCAATTTTGACCAAATTAATCATTTCGTTACTATTTAGCTAGTCATCTGTTAAATGCCAGGTCAATTCTCATAAAAAGTTTTAAAATAATTAAAAAAACACAAATATTATAAAAACTAAAAAACACAAATATTATAAAAAAAAACCGTAAAAATTAAAAAACTTCTTAAATAAATTCAATTTAAAATGAATAACTATGTTTTCCTTATGAATTATATTTTTGTTTAAAGAAAGTAATGATTGAAATTTATTTTAGAAACTTTTTGAATTTTAATTTCAAGTTAAATCCTAAAAATTTATTTAAATAGTTTTAGGAGTTAAAACTGGAATTAAATCCTAAAATTTATATTCATTTTAAATTGATTTTGTTTTTGTTTTAAGTTTTTGTTTAATTTTTATATGAATTGTTTTGTATTATTTCTATTTTCTGTTTTTTCTTAAATTTTCTATAAAAGAAAGACTTCACTCATTTTCTATTATAAAATGGATTTCTAAAAATTATTTTCTTTTTATAAATTGATAAAAATCATTTATTGATGTTAAAATAAGATATATACATGCACACATACATACATACATACATACATACATACATACATACATACATACATACATATATATATATATATATATGTTAACTTTCTGATGAAGACTTGAATATAGAACTCGATGAACACAAAACAGAAGCAGAGAAGATGAAGAAGAAAACTTTCATGTAATTGACTTGATGAATCGATACAAGTACAGAATGTATTTATAGAGATAAAATACAATAACAGAAAAATAACTAACTTTCTACATCTTTTCCTACTTTGACAGGTGCTTCTTTAGACTTTAATTCCATTTTCTCAATTTGTGAAGCTATACTCCAACACCCCCCTCAAGATGAACATGTATATTAAGGATGTTCATCTTGCGAAGAGTGTGATGAAAAGGGAGGGAGCCTAGGGGCTTTGTGAATATATCTGCCAGCTGCAATCTTGAAGGAATGTGGAAAAGTTTAATGATGTTTTGCTGCAGCTTCTCTCGAACAAGATGGCAGTCAATTTGTATGTGCTTTGTCCTCTCATGCTGAACTGGATTGGTAGCAATGGATAATGCTGATTTGCTATCTGTATAGAGTAGTGTTGGCTGTTGGTGGCTGATGTTTAAGTCTTGCAAGGCATAGAGGAGCCACTAGATCTCACAAGTTATTGAAGTAAGGGCTCTATATTCTACTTCTGCAGAAGACTTGCTAATGGTAGTCTGCTTTTTACTTTTCCATGAGATTAAAGAGTTGCTAGAAAAATAGCAAAACCTGTTACACTCCTTCTAGTATCAACACACCCTGCCCAGTCACTATCTGAGAAAGCCTTTAGCTGCAATTCTAATGAAGAGGAGAAGAATAGACCTTGTCCTAGTGTAGCTTTTAGGTATTTGAGTACTCTAAGAGCTGCTTGGTAATGACTAACAGCTGGTTTGGCAAGAAATTGACTCAGAACTTTAACTGAATATGCAAGGTCAGGTCTAGTGATTGTTAGGTACAATAATCTTCCAACCATCCTTCTATAAGCTGAAGGATCTTCATAAAGATCAGAATCTGTTACAGTAAGTTTAAGATTCGACTCCATTGGGAAGGCAACAAGCTTAGCACCAAGAATTCCAGTGTCTTCAAGTATGTCTAAGGCATACTTTCTTTGACAGATGGATATGCCATCTTTAGACCTCGCCACTTCCAAGCCAAGGAAGTATTTGAGTTCTCCCAAATCTTTAATTGTGAACTTGTCATGAAAGAAATTTTTGAGCATTTCAATCTCTAGTAAACTGTCACTAGCTAGTAGAACATCATCTACATAGACCAGGAGTGCTATAAAAGAAGATTCAAATTTCTTAATGAACAAAGAGCGATCTGAATTTCCTTGAGTGAAGCCATAATCAAGTAGAGCAGTTGATAGTTTTGCAAACCATTGTCTAGAGGCCTGTTTTAGACCATAAAGGCTCTTGAGAAGTTTACAAACTTTGTTTTCTCCTTTGGCAACCAATCCAGGAGGCAATTCCATATAAACCTCTTCATGTATGTCACCTTGTAAAAAAGCATTATTCACATCTAGTTGGTGAATATGCCAATTTTTAATTGCTGCTATAGCTAGAATCAACCTTATAGATGTGATCTTGGCTAATGGAGAAAATGTGTCAAAGAAGTCTAAGCCTTCTTGTTGATTATAGCCTTTAGCTACTAATCTAGCCTTGTGCCTTTCTATAGTGCCATCTGCTTTGTACTTAATTCGAAATACCCATTTGCAACCTATGGTCTGTTTGTTTTTAGGAATAGTAACAAGTTCCTAAGTTTTATTTAACTCTAAGGCATTTATTTCATTTTGCATAGCAACTTGCCATTCAAGTACTTTGACAGCTTATTTGTAGGTTTTGGGTTCTTGGGGGGCTGAAATGGATGCTAGAAAGGCTTTATGAGATGTGGATAGTCGATTGATAGAGAGAAAATCAGAAATAGGATAGAGATTAGCTGAATTAACAGAACAACCAGTAGAAGCAGATGATTGATTTGCACTTGAAATAGTAGAAACATTACCACAATAATAATCCTGCAAGAAAATTGGTGGTTGTTTATTTCTTGAAGATTTTCTGAGTTGATGTGTGTTTGAGATAGATTGGTAGGATTGATTGTTGATAGAAAAATCCTGAGCATTAGGAAAAGAAGATGAACCAATATGTAAAATTGGTTCATTAGAAGATAGAGTCTAATCTGTTTGAATGAGAGAAGGAGAATTTTGATCTTTTCTGATTTGATCATAAGAGAAATCTGAAGTAAAGTTGGTTGGAGGAAATAGGAAGGCGTGTGTCTCAGAATATGAAATAGGTGGAAGAGCTTTAAAAGGGAAACTGTTTTCACAGAAAACTACATTTCTCGAGATGAATATCTTGTTTGTATTGAGGTCCATCAGCTTATAGCCTTTTATATCAGAAGGGTAACCTAAGAAAATGCATTTTGTGGCTCTTGGATCAAATTTATGTCTGTGATTTGTAAGTGTTGAGGCAAAGCAAAGACAACCAAAAACTTTGAGATGAGAGAGATTAGGTGTTTTGTTAAAAAACATTTCAAATAGTGTTTTATTTTTGAGAAGGGGGCTGGGAATTCTGTTTGAGATATGTGCAGCAGTCAACACACAATCACTCCAAAAAGTTAAAGGTATGTTTGCTTGAAACATTAAGGCTCTGGGAGTATTTAACAAGTGTTAATGCTTCCTCTCCACAACTCCATTTTGTTGTGGAGTTTCCACACAACTTCTTTGATGTATAATGCCATGATCATTATAGAATTGATTTAAAAAAGAATCTAGTCCATTGTCTGACCTTAATATTTTTATAGGAACACTAAATTGTGTTTCTACCATTTTATAGAAACTTTTAAGTATAGAAGGGACTTCAGATTTTGCTTTGAACATATAAACCTAAGTGCATCGTGTGAAGTCATCAATTATAGTGAGAAAAAATTTGTAACCAGAGTATGAAATAATACCAAACGGACCCCATATGTCACAATGGATCAAATCAAACATTTTATTTGAAGTAGTTTGGAATACAGGGAAAGAAAGCTTTCTTTGCTTTGCTAAATGACATATATCACAAACATTTGTGGAATCAAGAGTAATGGATGATTATAATTCTCAAAGAGAAGGTAATCTTGAATTAGATACATGACCTAATATGTAGTGCCAAAAATCTAATTGATTTTGAGTAATGGCTTAAACAAATGGTGAAGAATTAAACTGGGGTTGATTGCAGGTAGTCTCTTTTGAGGTAGTTTGAGATAAGTGTTAAAGTCCATGCTTCTCAAATGCAATCCCAATCATCTTCTTTGCTGATTGGTCCTGTAAAAGGCAGTAAGAATCAAAGAAAGATACAAAGAACCCGGATTATCACTAGAATGAAGATAATATGGGCTAGAAGAATCATCTGAGGGATTAGAGGGACGAGAAGATTCTGAAGTTCTGTCATTTTACCAAGAAAATGCAAGAATTGAAATAGGATTCTCAAGAAAATTCCTGAGCAGAATTTGCAATGTAGATTGCAGGATTTAGAGAATAAAATATGTGGAAGCAAGTATGGTTTTCAATCTGATACCATGTTAACTTTCTGATGAAGACTTGAATATAAAACTCGATGAACAAAAAACAGAAGCAGAGAAGATGAAGAAGAAAACTTTCATGTAATTGACTTGATGAATCGATACAAGTACAAAATGTATTTATAGAGATAACAGAAAAATAACTAACTTTCTACATCTTTTCCTACTTTGACATGTGCTTCTTTAGACTTTAATTCTATTTTCTCAATTTGTGAAGCTATACTCCAACAACATATGTAGTATAAAATTGATTTTTTTTTCAAAACAAAAAGCGTTAGGTCAGGCATTAGCTTTCCAAGGTTACGATAACTAGCTGGTGAGGATGATCAGCCATAAAGATTGAGACATTACTCTGACTCCTACGGGTGATGCACATGTCAAGTTTTTAATGGTGCCGGCCTATGACTACTAACAGCTGACTGTTATAATGATAATTAACAACAGGGTTAATTTGATTAAAGTTAGAAATATAAGGAGTAAAAAATTCGGAAGTAAAAGACTTAAATGAGTAATTTGGTTCAAAGGTAACACATGAACTATTTTAATATTTAACCATTCTTATTTTGTTAAAATGTTTTCAAAATCGTTATATATATAATTGCATCAGAAGATAGATTTGATTGACTTAGATTAGGTCTGATTTGTTTTTATAATTCATCTCATTTTATTTAATAAATATAATTTTTTTAAAATTTTACATAAAATAAAATAAAAAATTTAATTTTTTAAATTTTTAAATAAAAATAATATTAAAAAAATATATTTAATAATATTTTATTTTAATTTTAATTTTAATCTCAACTCATCTCATCTCATCTATTTACTCATTTAAAACATACCCTGCTAACTGTCACGCTTGCAATATCGATGCAATCAGTTTGCACCATTTGGAGTTTGACAAGACAAAACCCTTGATATAATCTTCTCAACCTCCTACTATTCACCACACTCCACACTCCACCTTTTTTTTTTTAATTTTTTTTATCAAATATTTTTTATATGAATAGTGAATAAAAAATTTGAAATATTTAAAAAAAAAATTCAAAAAAAAATTTAAAAAAAATATTAAAAAATATTAAAAAGTATGGAGTGTGGAGTGTGGGTGAATAGTAGGAGGTTGTGTAGCAAATCCCATTAAAAAAATATTATTTAATAATATTAAAAAAAAAAATTTTCAAAAAAATTTTAAAATGTTAAAAAAATAATGTGAAAAAAAGAAATTCTTTAAAAATTATTTTTTTTTCACATTATTTTTTTAACACTTTAAAATATTTTTTAAAAAATAAAAAAATTTACAATATTATTAAATAATATTTTCTTAAATATTAAGTAAAAATAAATAAAATGCCCAATTGAGCAAAAAAAAAAAAAAATGAGAACCCAAATCGAATTCCCTATAAATTTAATGCTTTTGTGACGTGGGCAGAAATTGGCCACCACTACCGCTAAACAACGAATGATTGGTGTTTTAGAGCATTCTCATTAAATTTTTCATAATTTAATTAAAAAGTATATTTTTAAATTTTATTTATTTTTTAAAAATCTTCTACATCTCATTTCTTATCTATTTTCTATTCTATTAAAATAATATTTTTTTATTATTTCTTTATTACTTTTTTCTCTCACTTCCATTTACAAATTTAACTACTCAATATTTTTTCTTATGTTTTGAACTATTACTATAGTGAATATTTTAAATAAAAATTTAAATTATTTTTAATATTTTTAAATTTATTTTATTTTATTTTATTTTCGTAGTTATTTAAATTATTTTTAAAACTATTATTTAAAATTATAATAAATATGAGTATGAGAGAAAATGTAGATAATTAGAAGAATTATTAATTTAATTGAAATGAATAAAATATTCATAAATGTGATTTAGGGGATGAATAGTAATTTTTCAAATATGAAAAACTACTATTCATTTCCTAACATTTTCTCTAAAATAGGGATCTAGATGGAATGAGGTTTTGAGAACATTCCCTAAATTTCTCAAATTATAGAGAAAAGAGATTATGGAGAACCCAATGAGAATGCTCTTAAATATAAAAAATGATAGTATCACAGTTAGTTCTTACCGTTCCTTTTTTATCGATGAAATTTTTTATTTTTTTAGTGATTAAGAAAATATTTTTTTATAAGATTATGATTTTTTTATTTTTTTAAAAAATATTAAAAAATACATCTAAAAGAACACAACAAAAAAATAACACCTGTAGCTCCCAGCTCAGTGGATGTAGCACGTCTTTCAAACATGAGCACTACTAGGTACAGTACCGTGGGGGGTTGCGTGAAATGTCAAAAAGGTCCATATTGTAGCTCCCAGACGAATGAGGGGCTTTCGGTCATTAATTTACTCTTCAAATTGTGGTGAAATGTCAAAAAGGTCCGTGACATTTTTTCCCTCCAGCAATTATCACTCCTTTCCGCGATAGAAGAAGACCATGCACTTACGTAGTCCAAGTCCAACCCGATGCCAAGCCTTCCATTTCCCCTACCCATGAGCTATGGTACAAGTCTTCACTCTCTGCATTAAGGAAAACAAGGATAAAACCACCAACACAAACCACAAGCCGTCTCATCCACACATACTCCAACATCTTCCATGGCTTCTCTCCGCGCATTGGGACTCCTTCTAGACTTCAAATATCTCCTTATTGGCGCTTTGGGGGGCCCATTAAAGCTGCTCCAATTAAAGCTAAACTTTAACAAATAAATTAGCTCTGCAGACCAAGGAAATGAACAAAAAAGAAAAAGAAAAAATAAAGATTTTGCAAATTCAATCAATAAGAGTAAAATCTAGAAAGGAAAAATCACCTGTTACTCCTTTCAAAACTCGATAGATTCCAGCATAATTTGTTCACATGTATAACTACCAAAAAAATTTGATAGAGAAAATAGAAATAGAGAGTAAACAAAAAAAAAAACAAAAATAAAACTAGAATGAACATGTTAGAAGTGGAAACAAAAATTGAGATGGAACTTCAATTTGGAGAAAGACTCATTCTCATTTCATTGAGTTCAAAAGTTACAAGGTTCTGTTACATCTATATATATACACATTACAGAAGGAAAAAGATCAAAAGGCAGAGTCCTAAAAGTTAACTTTTTATTTTCTACTGATTTACAAGAAATCTGCTGCAGTCTGTTTCTTGTTGTTGCTTTTCATCACTTTACGTTCTTTCTTGCATAATCAGTGCAGCTTTCAAGTTGACATGTCGCCCCATGCTTCTTCTTTTGTTGTTTTACTTTTCTGTACCAGTGCTTTACACTTTTCTTCTGCTGCATTGTGCTTTCCATCAATTTGTTTGCTGCATGGTGTTCCTTGTATGCTGTAGTGTACTTGTGCAGTGTTTTCATGTCTCTTTTCTTTGCATTCTCTTTTAGTTTCGTGAGACTCCCCCTCAAGATGGGCATAGATATTGAGTATTCCCATCTTGGATAATAGGAACTGAAAAACAGAAACTGTTAAGGCCTTAGTAAAAATATCTGCTAGCTGGAATTTTGAACCAACGTGGACAGGTGTGATGGTTCCATCTAAAACCTTTTCTCTAACAAAATGGCAATCCAGTTCTATATGTTTAGTTCTCTCATGGAAGATAGGATTCTTTGTGATATGGATGGCTGCCTGGTTATCACAGAGCAAGAGAGTAGGTTGTGGATGATCAATGCTCAATTCTTTTAGCAAACCGAGGAGCCAAATGATTTCACAGCTTGTGGAGGCCAGTGCTCTATATTCTGCTTCTGCTGAGGACCTATAAACAGTCACTTGTTTCTTTGATTTCCAACTCACCAATGAGTCCCCAATAAATATACAAAAACCTGTGACTGATCTCTTAGTTTCGGGACAAGCAGCCCAATCAGAATCACTGTAGGCTTTCAAGTGTAGAGATGACTTGGATGACATGAAGATGCCTTGGCCTATAGAACCCTTTAGATACCTGAGGACTCTATAAGCTGAGTGTAGGTGTGCTTGTGATGGTCTGTCCATAAACTGGCTTAGCACATTTACTGCATATGTGATATCTGGCCTGGTAATGGTCAGGTAGATGAGTCTTCCAATGAGTCTTCTATAGCTTATGGGGTCTTGTAAGATCTCTTCTGTGGTATGGCTCAACTTGTGGTTTAACTCAGTAGGTGTAGAGACAGGTTTGGTGCCAAGCAATCCCGAGTCTTTCAAGATCTCGAGGGTGTACTTCCTTTGGCAAACATTGATTCCAGCTGATGATCTTGCAATTTCTAGTCCTAGGAAGTATTTGAGGGGTCCAAGTTCCTTGATCTTGAATTTTCCATGGAGGTGAGCCTTGAGTAGATCAATTTCTCTTTGAGAATTGCCTCCTATTATTATGTCATCCACATAAACTAATAGAGCTGTGAAGGTTCCTTTTTCATCCCCTTTGGTGAACAAGGAGTAGTCAGATTTAGATTGGTTAAAACCAATGGCAGTTAGTGAGTTGGAGAATTTCGAAAACCATTGTCTTGATGCTTGTTTAAGTCCATAAATGGACTTATTTAGCTTGCATACCAGTTTCTCCCCCTCAAGCTGCTCTCGGTGAATGTGGTAGCCAGGTGGTAGATCCATGTAAATTTCCTCATCAAGATCCCCATGCAAGAAGGCATTATGAACATCCATTTGAGACAAAAACCAGTTTTGAATGGATGCCAAGGCAAGGAATACTCGGACTGTAGTAAGCTTGGCCACTGGGCTGAAAGTCTCTTGGAAGTCAAACCCTTCTCTTTGGGTGTAACCCTTTGCTACAAGCCTTGCTTTATGTCTTTCAAGGGAGCCATCAGATTTGAGCTTGACTTTGAAAACATATTTGCAACCAATTGCAGTTTTGGTGGCGGAAGAGAAGTAACAGTCCAAGTCTTATTTTCTTCTAAGGCACTGAGTTCAGTATTGATGGCATCCTGCCAATGCTTGAATTGTACAGCTTCACTATAGGAGGATGGTTCAGAAAAGGATGAGAGGGAAGCAGAAAAGGAATGGTGAGATGGAGAAAGGTGTTTGTGAGTCAAGTATTGGTGGAGTGGGTGAAAAGTTGAAGAGGATGTATTGATGAAAGGATAGGAGGCTGCTGTTTGATAGTGATATTGGTGGAGGTAGGCAGGTTGATGTCTTTCTCTTGTGGATCTTCGAATGGGTGGGTTGAGAGGCAGCTCTGGTTGTTGGGGTGAGGTAGGAGGTGATTCCAGGGAGGTGGAAGTAGAAGATATAAGGGGCTGAGGTATCTCAGATTGTGAGATGTGTTGTGACATGTGATTGGGTGGAAGTGAGTTATCTACTGGGACAGGTTGTGACATGGAAGTGGGTGAGAATGTGTCATCTAACAGTGCAGGAGGAAGAACAAGATTTTGAGGGAATGAGAGAGGAGGAGAAGGAATGGAGGTGGGAGATTGAAAAGGGAACACAGATTCATGGAATGTGACATTTCTGGATATGAATGTGGAATGAGTTTTCAGGTCATAAAGTTTATAACCCTTAACATTTGCAGGATATCCCAGAAATATGCAAGATTTAGCACGTGGCTCAAACTTATTTCTGTGGTGCTTGGTAGTGCTAGCATAACTCAAGCATCCAAAGACTCTAAGGTGAGAATATGAAGGTGGTGAGGAAAAGAGAGCTTCATAGGGAGACTTATTTGAAAGAAGGGGTGTGGGAATTCGATTGATGATGTATGCAACCGTTAGAACTACATCTCCCCAGAATTGAATGGGCAATCCAGCTTGGAAGAGAAGAGCTCGGGCCACATTCAAGAGGTGTTGGTGTTTCCTCTCAACAACACCATTCTGTTGAGGGGTATACACACAAGATTTTTGGTGAACAATTCCATGATCTTTATAAAAACTTGCCATATCAAATTCAAGTCCATTGTCAATTCTGATTTTCTTCACTTTCTTATTGAATTGAGTATTTATAAGCTGGAAGAATGACTGTAAAATGGATCTTGTATCAGATTTTGATTTCATTAGAAAAATCCAAGTTACTCTAGAGAAGTCATCCACAATAGTTAGAAAATAATGAAATCCTTGAAGTGAAGCTTGAGAATATGGTCCCCATATATCACAATGTATTAAGTCAAAAGGGAGTGAACTAGAGGATACACTTGAAGGAAAAGAAAGATGCCTTTGTTTGGCCAAATGACAAACTGTACAATGAGATTTTTCTTTGGACTTTACATTAGGTACATTAGAATGAATTAAATTCATTCTTTGAGAGGATAGATGTCCTAATCTGCAGTGCCATAAGTCAAAATCTTGATGTACAGCAGCTTGGTTGACTCGAGTTAGACTAGATGGATTTGAAGATGAAACATTGGTGTTGTCTGAAGGTGAAGACAGCAGGTAATAGAGACCAGCATGGACTTTAGCAAGTCCAATCGTCATCCATGAAGAGAGGACCTGAATGAAACAGAGATTATTCAAGAAAAACAGACAAGTGTCTGGTCTTTGAGTAAGCTTACTAACTGAGATGAGATTGAAAGTAAAAGAGGGAACACACAGAACATCAACAAGAAGAAGGGAGTCTGAAAGTTTAACAGTGCCTATGTGTGTGACTCGAGCTTTTGTGCCATTTGGAAGTTGCACAAAAGCTTGAATGCAACAGGAAGAATCAGTAAAAAATGAGGTGGAGCACACCATGTGATCAGTGGCTCCCGTATCCATGATCCATGGTGTGTCATGAACATCAGATTGTTCATGTTGAGAATGTGAGTTGTGTTTCCAGTGATTTGTGGAACTGAGATGGGATTGTTTAGTAGGCAATGAGAGAGTGTTGAGGCAGTGATATTTACCTGCCAAGTTCGAGTAGGATGTGATGGAGGAGCTGGTTTCAGCAGTGTCTGGCTTAATAGGAGCAGAAGCAGGAATGGATAGAGTAGGTAGAGTTGGTTTGGCTTGTCCCAAGTTCAGCTGAGGGAATTGAGCATTGACAAGAGCCATGAGGTGCTGTGCTTGTGCCTGAGAGAGGTTCAGCTGAGAAGCACTTGGAGCAGGTGCTTCCTGAGGTGATGAAACAACCTGTGCAGCAACTTGATTTGCAGAATATGCTGTAGTAGGATTATTTCCAAATTTAGTTTTGGTAAACTTAAAGTTTGGTGGGAATCCTACTAATCTATAGCACTTATCGTTCGTGTGCCCAACCTTTCCACAATGGTGACAAGTCAGATCAGATTTTTCCTTTTTCTTTGGAGGATTTTGGTAGGCTAGAAGGGCAGAGGATTCAGAGGCAGGTATAGCTATATTCCTTGCCTGCCTTTGTCTTTCTTCTTGCAAAATCAGTGAAAAGGTCTGGTCTAATGAAGGCAAGGGACTTAGTAAGATGATCTGCCCCCTCACAGAATCATAGCTATCATTCAAGCCCATTAAAAACTTAAAGACATAATCTCTTTGTTGAACCTCACCAACAGTTTTCAAAGCATTACAAGTGCATTTTCCACAAGTGCAACAAGGGAGTGGTCTGTAGGTGTGTAGTTCTTCCCAAATAGCATTGAGTTGTGTGAAATAATCACTTACAAAGAGGTGCCCTTGAACAATGCTACTGAGCTTGTGCTGGAGGTGATAGATTCGAGCTTCATCAGGTTGAGCAAACCTTTCTTTGAGCTTGTCCCAGACTTGCTTAGCTGAGGTCATGAAAAATACATTAGAAGCAATGTCCTTAGAAACAGAATTCAGGATCCATGCCAACAAAATGTTGTTACATCTCAGCCACGACACATATGAGGGATCTGTTATCTCAAGAGCATTAATGGTCCCATCTAGGAAACCTAGTTTGTTTTTGATTGAAATTGAGAGCAGAAATGACCTGCTCCAAGATATATAGTTCGAACCAGTCAATGGAGGTGACACAATGACAGTGTTAGCATTGTCACTGTGATGTAAGAAAAATGGACTATTTGGGTCATCAGCAATGGAAACAAGAGAGGAAGAAGAGGAGGAAGTCATGGCTTAAGAGATGAAACTAGTTTGTAGAACTCAAACAAATTCAGCAGGACTAATAGCCTGCTCCGATACCATGTTAGAAGTGTAAACAAAAATTGAGATGGAACTTCAATTTGGAGAAAGACTCATTCTCATTTCATTGAGTTCAAAAGTTACAAGGTTCTGTTACATCTATATATATACACATTACAGAAGGAAAAAGATCAAAAGGCAGAGTCCTAAAAGTTAACTTTTTATTTTCTACTGATTTACAAGAAATCTGCTGCAGTCTGTTTCTTGTTGTTGCTTTTCATCACTTTATGTTCTTTCTTGCATAATCAGTGCAGCTTTCAAGTTGACATGTCGCCCCATGCTTCTTCTTTTGTTGTTTTACTTTTCTGTGCTAGTGCTTTACACTTTTCTTCTGCTGCATTGTGCTTTCCATCAATTTGTTTGCTGCATGGTGTTCTTTGTATGCTGCAGTGTACTTGTGCAGTGTTTTCATGTCTCTTTTCTTTGCATTCTCTTTTAGTTTCGTAGAGAACACTTGTAGTGTAAATATCTCTGTTACGATTCAACCTCCGTAAAGTTTTTGAAATGAAACTCACAACAACCTTTCTAAGGATGAAGATAAAACCCACGGGATGAAGGTTTAGGGCATAAGGAAAACGATGTGTTTTGTATAGTTTGATTTTTTTTTTCTCATCTCCAAGAGTCAGACACCAACTGTCCACTACATTCAATAAATGGGGCCTACTTTAAATGAAATGCTGTGTTTCATGGGGTGCGCAGGGAGTCCCGGACTGCAAGAAGAATTACTCTTTAAACATTCACCTGCTTTAAACGTTTTCTGCTGTAAATATTGACCTAGTTTCCATAATCTTTCTCTTTTCCCATAATTCATAAATTCTAAAATAAACTTCAAAACAATATTAATAAATATATTTATAATTATATATGTTGAAAATTTTCTATGTACGTTCTTAATATGTTTCCAAAAGATTTTAAATGAATTTTTTTAAATTAAAAGAAAAAAATCAGTACATTAGTTATCATCATATATATACAATGTAATTTTCCAAAGAAGGCCAAAAGAGCAGGTGAAAGATCATATAACTATTATATTTTAAATGGTGCATAATACCAAGCAATATATATATATATATATATTAGTATTGGTATTGTTATAATAATGTAATTTTCGAATGAGGTGAAAGGAGCGGGTAAAAGGATCTTATATTGTCTACCTAACCAATGTACCGACCATGCAAGGTGCATTTATATCATCCTGTAAAAAAAATCATTCATGTTATTATTATCATTATATATAAGATAATCTTTGAACGAGAGCAAATGAATAGGTGCAAGGTTCTTAGTATATAGATCATGTCTACCATTATTAGTATTGAGTAATGTTATATCTTCACACAACTTCATACACAACATTATATGTATTGAGTGTCAGCTTTACTTTTTTAGTTTTAATTCAAATTTTAAAATTTTCATCATTTCAATAATAACTGACACGTTAGAACGTATGATTAAGTGCCTAAATTTGTAAATATAGATAACATTTTCTGTTACTATAATATTAGGACTTATTTGGAGAGTGAGATCAGTTGAAATTTTTTTAATAATAGTAAGATAATTTGTAAATAGTAGTAAAATAATTTGAGTTGAGTATTTTTTGAGTTTTAGAAAAGCAGGGATAAAAAGTTTAATAAAAACTATTATAAAATTAAAATATTGTAATAATATTATTTTATAATATTTTTTGTTTTGGAGACTTTAAAATGTTAGAATTTATTTTTTATTTGAAAGTTTGAAAAATTGTAATAATTAATTTAAAAATTTTATGTTTAAATTACATTTAAAAATAAAATAAAATAAAATAAAAATTTTACACCTCATCTAAAATCCCATCTCTGCTCTAAGTATCATTATCATTATAATATAATAGAAGGCTGTTAAAGAAGCCAAATTAGCAGGTGAAATGATTTGATTGTATATTTACCGCGCCAACTGTAAAATGTACTATATTCGCACTATCCGCGTCTTATCATGTGGTAGTTGTCAAAATAAGGGGAAAAAAAAAACTCACAACAAGAAATTTGTCCTTTTGCGGAGAGGTATGTTCACCGCAAAAGGCATGTAAATTGCCACAATATATTAGACCCGGCCAAAATTTGTTCACAGCAAATTGGTCGAGAAAAACAACTCTGGGTTGATCAATTGCGGTGGCCTTTGACTTTCGTCGGATAGAATATCTTTTGCCGCGAAAAAATTCCGTCGGAAATAATAGTTTCAACGAGGTATAAATAGTTTTGGCGTTTGATTAGTTCTCCGGAAATAATTATTTCCTGCGATTACTACACGCCGAAAATAATTATTTGCTGCGAAAAGTACTCGCCGGAAATAAGTTAAACATTTAAAAAAAATCTGCGGCGAATCCTCATTCGCCGCAAAAAACAATTATCTCCCAAAAAAATATAAAAGCATAAAACCGTATTCATCAAAATCCAAGCCATGCACTAATTTTAGAGTTCAAGGAAAATCTATAAAAATCCAAGCAGAATAAAAATTAACCAAAATAATAAAAATAAATGTCCTCTAAAAGGTAAACATCATATAAAAGTTGAAGATGCAAACATGACACATGGATTTCACCTGCATCATTGACCAAACATCATTTTTAATATGTTTGCAACAGGTTCACCAAATGCAATCTTGGATAATGTACACATTTGGGTTTCACATATAGCCATAGCAACTTAAAATATGTAAAAAATTTCGCAACCAAAAAATGCATTTGAAAATTATATAGTAACCAAAAAGAAAACATCAAACTTCTGATATGTACTAACCTCCAGTTTATTTCTTTCTTCTGTGGCACTAAGTAATTGTCTTTTCAGATAATGTAATGAGTCCAACCAAAAAAAACATAAAAGTTGAGGCTCCAACATAAAAACTGAATGAAATAAACATTAGAAAAAACCAACTTATTCTGCTATATATTACACACTACAGAGCCTAAACCAGGGTCTTCAAGATCATCAAAATCCTCAAGATCATCAAAATTTGTAAAGCCACCTCCTGCTGGATGTAGCCCCCTGAAACATCAAAGACAAATCTGTTTTCTGAAGCTGTGTTAGGTTTAGGGGTTTAGACAAATCATGTTTACTATTTTCCTTTATCATAGAGTTTCAATAGTTACTTCAGCACTGGTTTGACCATTTATCCTACACATAAACATTGCACATAAATTCAATGTTACATGACAATTCGTGTCAAAACATTGCTTTGAAGATGAACTTCTGCATACTAATGCTGCTAAACTGACTTGAAGAAGCAATGCAAAAAGGCACAAAAAGAGAGAAGAAGCTGAAGAATATCTAAGCAAAGATGAACCTGCATACTAATGGTGCTAAACACTGTGTCTTTGCTTCCAGTAATTGTCCCTTTCCAGCAGAATATATTGTCTTCTTCAGGGAAGGTAGATATTCCAGATTCACCACTCATCTAGAATTGAAGTTATAAAACAAGAAAATTAATCAAAAACCCGATACTGCAAAAATAATTTTGAAGGAGATTGAATATATAGTTTCTTCCATTTTGTAGAACTTTTAGGCAATCCAAGACATAAAATTTGTAAAATCACTACGGTTCTTACCATTAAGGCCACCAACTTAGATTGCAACCTGTTTCGCAAGAACAATAACGCAGGAAATAGGGTTAGAAACCCTTCAAAACTGGGAAAAAAATACAACCTCAATTAATATTCCAAAAGAGATGATAACCAAGTAAAAAACCAAGCGCTTTTAAGCCCCCTTTCAACAGAAAAGATCATGGAGAAGATACGTACAACTAAAGAAAAATTACACCCATAATTTTTTTATTTTTTTCTCTTTCCAAATGTGTGATGTATGTAAAAGAACTCAATTAGTTTGAAAAGATCCTTCAACATCAAAAAGTCCCTAATGTAGATAAAGCACTACAATTTGTAACAGATTCACAATCAATTCGTAACAGATTCACAATCAAGAAATGGGAAAATATCCAAAAAAAAGTGAACTTACCCAAATAGTATACAGGAACTCCAAATTTGCGAAATCAAAACAAGCATGCCTCAATTTCTAAGGAAAATTTATAAGAACAGAATATGACTCTAAAACTCTCTGTTTCTGTTCAGATCCAAACACGAGGCAGCAGCCTTAATGGCTTGAGTCAGTGACCCTAAATGACCTTTTCAGAGACTTATAAATCCTAGAATGTTTGGAGATAACTGGAATTAGGGTCAATCATTCAAAGAGCAAAATGCATAAAGAAAAAAATAGCAACTTGAGAGTTTTGAACATCTTATTTCGGACCCATATTTTACTTGCATAAAAAAAAAAAAAAAAGGCCTCCATAAAAGATGATACAACTACAAACAACCATGAGGAATTCAGAAACATATAGGAAAAAAAAATAAGTATAAAAATTTGGGAAAAGAAAAGGAATGGACCTACTAAAAGCTCCCACAACAAACCCCTTCAAAATTCACAAACCAGATGAAGACTCAAATTTTCTAGAAAAATACGATCAACCCACTCTTTCATTCTCATCCAAGAACAAACCCAGAGAGAAAAATCAAGTACAATTGCAAGATATTTCAAGTAAAAGAAAAGAAGAAGCCCTCTAGACGAAGAAGCAAAACCTTACCAACAAAGTCGATGCCTGTGATCAGCAAGAATTCAACATAAAAATCTGAACCTAAGAAAGGCCCATTTTATAATATAAAATCTACAAATTCAGGGTAAAGTAACCGGAGATGCTTACAGAGAGGGAACAAAGAAGCTTCCGTTCAGAGAACTGTCACAATCGAGTTCCCAAAGAGCCCCCATTTACCCACACAATACACAGGAACTTGAAATCTACGAAATCAAAACAAACATAGATCCCCCACATGCGACGATGGAACCGAGAAAGAGAGAGAGATAATTAGGGCAAAATAGAGAGTGGCAGAAACGGACGAAGAGAGAGAGAGAGACGCGCACACACAAAGAAGAAGATAGAGAAAGAAAAATGCGGAGGATTGAGAGACTCACCTCCTTGGCAAGGTGGTGATGGCATGGCAGCAGGCACGGCTTGGGAAGGGCGGCAGCAAACCCAGAGAATAGAGAGTGAGTATCGAGCTGGGGAAAAGAAAAAAGGGGGGAGAAGGGAAAGAAAGAAGGGGGATTCACACGCTATATATCCAAAATGTTGCCGTCAAAGACCCACAAAGTGAAATGTTAGGCTATTCTATTTGCAGCGACAAATTATCGCCACAAATAGTCTTTTTAGCAGTGATTCTCTCTCTCCACAAGTAAAACACGGCTACAGTGACAAATGGGTGAAACAAGTCGAATTCTAGCTCTCCGCAATTTTCTTTGGCCGCATAAAAGGCTTTTTCTTGTAGTGACTCTTGTCCTCTTCTTTTTGGCAAAAAATAAAAAAGTATTATTAGTTATTCTCAACAGTAATATTTATTAGTATCCTTAGCCGTCCCCTGATTACGTACTACGGCCCGGTGAGATTTTAGACGCGCTGCAGTTTTGGACAACATGGACACCAGAGGAACGTAATTACTTCGAAACTTTTTTTTTTCGGAGCAAATATATTTTGTTTGTTTGTTTGTTTTTTTTGTTTTTGTTTTGTTTTTGTTTTTGTTTTTTTTTTTTTTAATTTAGCAAACATATTCGATTGATCGATGGTCGTCTTGCTGATATGAAGAAGAATGTACTGCATGTTGTATGTAAAAGCTTCATTTCTTTCATCATACAACAATCTTCGTAAATAATTTTTCTTATTTTTTGATATTTGAATGTGTTTGAAAAAGAGTTAATGAAAAACAGTACTTTCGATCGATACATAAAAAATCAAACATTCTTTTATGAAAATTGGTTTTAATTAGTTCAAAAATTGACAAACACCGATTTCCAATCTTACCCGACAGCTCTTAAGTCTCAAATAAAGCACCATTCTTTTAATTTCTCACCGATTTCCTCGATCTCTCGGGTTTCCTTCCTCTCCCTAATCTTCCTCCTCTCTGTCACCTTTTTTACATTTTAGTTTTTTTGAAGCTACGATTTTTGAGATTTTGAATTTTTTTCCGCTTTTGTTATTTTGAGCTATTAGTTTTTTTTTTTGTTATTTCTAACATGTTATAAGTTTTAATTTTTTTTTGACATGTTTTAGTATATTTTTAAGTTTTCTAACAGCTTAATTGTCATGTGGCATATTGCCATATATGATGATCTGTCAGCTTGTTTTTCATATTATATATATGGATATCTTATATATGGATATTGCTTGTTTTATTATTTAGAATTTTAGATACGTTATTAATTTGACTATCTTGATTTTCAAATATCAATATCGTTCAGATATTTTCGTTTTGTTGTTGTTTTTTCTTTAATAATTCAATTGCATATTTATTTTCAGTTGTATTTTTATGAGGAAGAATGAAAAACAATCGAGAAATGAAAATTGCTCAAAATGTTTTGTTATTGTACGTACATGAATGAGATCACTATTTTTAGGGTGATTAATTCTAATATATTTATTGCATGTACATTATGAAAAAGGCATATATATTATATACAATGTGTGCGACTTGGGTGGGAAATCAAAGTTTTTGGTAATTTAACGAATTTTCATACAATATTTGTCATACATGTCTCCGGGCTTATCATTTTGTGATAAAAAAAAATCTACTACAAAAAAAAAAAAATTAAACATTTATCATGACAAGTTATTCGTAATGAGAATAGACCCATTTTAGTAGAAAAATAACTGGTAACAAATATAATAATATATCAATTTATCTACATGCATGACACTTTTTTTTTTTAATCTTTGTGTCTCTCCAGTGCTAAATCAGGTGGTTCGAAATCAAAGCAGGCTAGGAATTCCAATAGTCCGCCTACTCGTGAACGTACCTCACGGCCGCCAAGTGATCATAGGCAACGTACCTACCATGCAAGGTGCATATATATTTATATATATATATATATATATCATCCTGTAAAAAAATCATTGTTATTATTATTACTATTATTATCATTATGTATAATATAATCTTCGAACGAGAGCACTAATATTACTAATAATGGTTTTTTTTTTTAAATCTTTGTATTTCTCCAGATCTAGATCACGTGGAAGTTCGAAATCATATAGTAGTAGATCAAGGAGTTCGGAATCATATAGTAGTACACGAAGATCAGGTGGTTCGAAATCAAAGCCGGCTAAGAATTCCAAAAGTAGTACAGGTACTTCAAAAACCAGAAAGGAAACCTCATCGTCAAGGGATGATAGGGAATGGCTTAAAACTCTGAAAAAAGACATCAAGTCGTTGCTGAATGACATGGAGAAGCTCCTCGAAACTGTGGAAGATCGCCTCCAAAATTAGCTTCCAGCTGGGAAGTAATTTATATATATATATATAGTATGTCATGATCAGAGAGATCATCATATATATCACTATATATATATATATGACCATCTAGATCTCCATATCTATCGATAAATAATGAGTAGATGATCATTAGATTATCACTTTGATCATATGTACAAAGTCTGTGTCGTCGATCGATCATCTATGTTTGTTGCTTAATGGGCGTCGCACTCTGTACGTACGTACTAGCTAGTTTGGTTTGGTATTTATTTTCAAATGCATATATGCATGCATGTGTGTTTCTAAGACTATGGTTATCATCATCTATTCAGCGAATATATATTAACGTTTGTGCTTAATTTGTTTCTCATATAAACGTTTGTGCATATATGCTTGGCTATATGCTCGAAAAGAGAATAAAAATAAACAAAACTTTAAGCTTCCCAAAGTGGAGGATGATCAACCACTTGATTGATCTCCGCAGGAAGAAATTACGCGCGCAAGAGGGAGACTAACACGAGAAAGAAAATATATATGAGATCAAAGAGGGAAGAGAGTCGAATGTGAGGTGCAATGTGATGCAAATACAGAGGATAACTCCCAGGTGGAGACTGCTCCGTGAATCATGAAAGATGGAGACTCATTCGGCTGTTACGTGGAAGATTAAGTTTTATTCGGCTATTGCAATTCTTATCCATTGATTTCAAAATTCTGTTATTAAGCTATCGTTATTTCTTTCCTAATTTATTTCCGTAAGATTCTATTGCTATGTTAGCAATCCTTTCCTAGTTTATTTCCTGATTTATAGTACAACATGAACTCCTTTAAATATGGTAGTGATGAAGAGAATCGGCAGTTGTCGTATTTGATCATATTGGATTTTATTTCAAATGAAGAGATTTCATTAGCAGAGAGATTCTGTTTGTATTTTATTCCATCTTAGCGCTAACGTGAGGTTGGTCCTTTGAGAGTTTACACCATTAATGCATGTGTGCTTAATTTCTGATCATCAAAGAGTAGGTACTATTCCATGCATATAGCTAGCGATCGAGAGAGATGGCGATGAATTAAATTAGCTAGGAAATCGCGAGAACGAAAGAATGATCAAAGGAAAAAAAATCAGAAAATCAGGAGACGGAATAAAAAGTTGCCAACGAGGAGATCGACATGCAGCCAGTGAGGAAGCAGCAAGAAGGAAAGAAATATGGAAAGTTGTAGATCAGAAAACGAAGAGAGAAGGCATGGAGAGTTGGAGACTCCGGAAGGAGGAAGAGATAGGGGGAAATTTCCTGAGACAATACGCACGTATTTCTACTTCTAATTCATATTTATTTATTTATTTTTAATTTTTTTTTTGTAGGCTGGGCTTTTTACTCTCTGTCGAGTTGTAACATTTCTCCTCTCTCGTCACTTCTCCTTGCATGACCATTGTCCGTTTGTTGCTCAACGTCCTCTATAAACATTGAGGTGGAGGTTGTCTTGTACTCGTTGAATTACTGATTCTCTACGAATGTTACCCTACGTACCTCTATGTCCATGGAGAAGGAGGTTTCCACGTGGCATTAGAGGTTCCATACCTGAGTGCCTGATAAAGCCTAGTTTGGGTGTCCAACTATTATGAGATACTCTCAAACATTCTTACTATTATTTTTTACTTTATTATTACTTTTTACTTACTTTTTCTACTATTCATTACTTTTCACATACTTTTTACTACTATTCAATATTCTATTATTAATTTTTCATTATTTTTTCACTATTATTCATAAACATTCTCAAATACTTTCATTACCCAAACCCAAAAGTGTGCTTGCACTCTCTCAAGTCATTTCTTTCTCTATTCATGACTTATCTTGAAAGAGAGAACAAGTGCTTGTGATAGGCGCGACCCAATACAAATTGAAGCCTAAGGTGAATATGTTCAATAAAATATAAATTATTATCTGGAATATTTTCAAAACTTTCAATAAAATGAGATTTTATTTAAAATCTTTAAATACAATTTTTGTGAATTTATATTTACAACTTCTTAAAATGAGGCCTCAATGTAGATTTCGTGCTTCGATTTAGCAAGATCTTAAAAACATTACTTAAAATATAAATAATTCGTTATATTACTTATAAAAAAAATCATTGTATTAAATATTAAATTTAGTATTATGGGGTCTTGCACATATTGAAAACTATAAAAATTATTTAAAATTATGCCGGCCCTGCATGTAAGGTCTCTAGATTTTTGGAATATATATGCCAGATTGGTTTTTTGAGACAAAATATTTTGTCTCAAGAAATCCAAATTTCGTCCCAAAATGCTTTTGATTTTCATCTCAAAAAATCATTTTTAGGGACAAAATTAGGCAGAACTAGTCAAAACAGTTCGAACAGGTAAGTTTTGTTTTAGACGAAAACTTTTCGCCTAAAAAATACTTTCGAATGGCATAATATCAGTTCGAGCGGACAGAGTGTTCAAACGACTTTTAAGCGTTCGAACCAATACATTCCTCAAATGACTTGTGTTTGAACATAAATTATGCTCGTTGAATAGGTTGTTTATTTTTGAAATTCTTTCCCTTCGAATAGGGTTTTGCATATTAGTGTTGTTCGAACCAATATTTTATTGTTTGAATGGCCATATGGAGGTTGTCGTTCGAATAGGTTAGTTTTTGTTTGAATAGGTCTGTTTTTATTTGAATGAATTTATAAATGGTAATTTACCATTTGAATGGTATTAATCATACAATACAAAATTTAATTAATAATACCATATTAATATTACATAAATTACAATTCAAACATCAATTATTCAAATGTTTTGGAACATCATAATATAAAGGCAATTAAAGAAAAAATAAATTTTAAGATTGTGGTGGTGGCATAGAGTTTTGGGACATCATTGACTGTAACTATTCAAACACATTTTTTTGTACCTCCTTCCTCAATCTCTTCTACATGTTTTCTTCTAATCTCGCCTCTAATCTCGTTGCTTAATCTAATCGGGTCGGCAACGCTTTTTCCTTAAACCTCAATCGTTCTATCTCTAGTGTTGTTTCCTCCAATTTCTTAGTTTTATCGTCATTCAATCTGGCTCGATAAGAGGATGATGATGTTGATGATGGCTTCATGCAACGTCCTAGGCCCCTCAAATATCTAAAATGTAATCCAAGAACTTGATAAATGATCTGAGCATCGTTGATAGATAATTCATTAGATGGATCCGCAGCAGTTTTCTTAAGAAAAATCATCTTGTCCTACAAAAACAAAAACATTAAAGTTAGTATAAGTAACAAAAATATTATTAGACAATGGAATTAAAAAAATTTAAATTTACATAATTTGCCTCAATTTCAGGATTGGTTCAAACACTATCGCGATTTTTATGTGTTTTAGCATATAATTGGATCAGATGATAGTCAGCAAGACTTTCTTCTTCCTACAAAAGGAAGATTTATATTGGAACTTAAATTAGAAAAATATATTATATGTTAATATTTAATGGGGACGAGAATAACTTACCATTTTTTTAGACAAATGATGATAAGATCGAGAACCCACATGATTGTATGTCGTTAATTTTGATCTATTTGCTTAGTTTACACTATTCTGTTGCTAAAAAAAATAATTATGTTTTTATGTTTAATACATCTATCATATACTATTAAAAAAATATAGCAATGAAATTACCTGATAAACAGGATTTTCAAACATATCACAAACATTCTTCTATTCGTTTGATGGCATTGCTTGGAATGGATTTTGGCGCGCCTTTGTTGTAGTATTGAACTTCTTACAGTGTGCATGGCATCGACCTCTATACCTTTGGAATGCAATCGACATTAGTTCGTCAACTGTTAATCGATCCTCTCATCGGCTAAGATTAAGTTCAAACTCGTTCTTTAAAAAATTATAAACAATTAATATAAATACAAAGTAACCTTAAATTAAAATTTTATATATTTAGTTACTTGGGATGTAGCTTATTACCAAGCAACGATTTTTGACATGATCTTTTCTATAAGAACTTTAGATCAGGAGGATGTAGCCATTAGTGCATATATGCGAGTAAGCATACCAACATAAGAAGCAAGCCACGCTGCCGAATTTCCGGAGCCACCGGTGTGATAATCAGGAATATATATTTTAATTTTACTCAATTTCCTTACTTTCTCTATGCAGACACCCCTCGTAGTACCTAGACCTCGGCGCTAGCTTACAACAGTTATATATACAGTAATTAAAGCATATATTTTAATTAAATTAAATTATTTTATATATATATATTACTTAAATTGAGTATAAAATGTGATATTTAATTTTACACTCAGTTAGCATATATTTTCAGACGGTTGGCAGGTGAACCCCAACCGTCTGAAAATCGAGAGAAAATGTTTGAACGCCCATCAATCGTCATCGTCTTCCATCGTAATCACCACCTACGTTGAACACTCTTTCTCCTAAGTGAAGGTATGCACTTTGAAAGTTATTTTACCTTTTATTTTTATGGTTTTATTCATTTTTTCTAGAAAAATTGTATTTATCCATCATTTGTCATCGTAGAACATCACAAATCCACCGAAGGCTGTTTAGAAATGAAACTCATAGTATGTGTTTTGTCGAAGAAACTCATAGAATCGATGTATTTCATGTGTTTTCATGGCCGCTGAGTTGATTCAGCCATGGGCAAGCTCGATCTATTTTCAGTTTTCAACGCGTTTGAACGTTTTAACCTATCCAATAGAACACTATTTTGCACGTTCAAACGGTCTGAACCAAACAACATGTCATCTGTTCGACCATAATTTATTACGTTTGAACGTTATAATGTTCGTTCAACCACTACATAGTCTGTTTGAACCAATTAGTTTATATTACTATATAATTTTGTAAATATTTTCTCATAATACATTTTATCACTAATGTTGAATATATAATTTATTTTTTAAATTTCAGGTTCATAATAATGTCTTATAGAGGCTGTAAACGTGGTAGATCAGGCGAACCTTCCATCTAAATAGTTCGAGAGTGAACTATTTTATTGGAGCGACAAGTAAAACTGTCTGATTTTGTGACTCTTATATGGAAGGGTCATTCCCTCCCATCAGTATTCAGCGATTGTGGTTGGGCACCAATTCTAGATTAGCGAGAAGAAGGAATGAAACTCATTTCCTTTCTTGACATCATCGTTGAGTTTTATAAAAAGTTCGGTAGTGCTAGTTCAGACGATGGAGGGCCATACAAGATCTGTGTTCGAGAAACTCCTATTATATTTTCAGCAGACGCACTCGCTGCATATCTCAGTATTCCTAAGCTAGTTAATGCCTATCTGAACCTACTGCCTAGAAAGTTTGATCCTCTAGGTGATGCAGAGATGGCTCAGGATGAGGGAGTAGTTTACACATACGAGGTCGATACCCTCACTGATCATGAGGTCAGAAACTTGATTGTTGGTCCAGATGCTCTAGTGTACGATGGGACAAAGAGCATTAGGTAGGCAAATTTATCTTCTTTCTTCACAATCATGAATCTGATAATCGCTAACAATATTGACCCTCGGCAGCACAAGACTGATGTTGGCATGGATCGAGCCAAATTTCTAATATGGGTCGCTCGTGGCATTCTGATCGACCTCATGAGTTATATATTTGAGATGATTTGATTAGAGGCTCGGTACATTACGACAGATATACTATAGTTCGGGTTCTTAATCACTTGAATTTTGCTATATTCCAGGGTTGTGTCAGATGTTACAGAGCGTGCAAGGGAGCTGATGGGACCAATCAACAGTACCACCCTATCATGGAGTACCGGACACTCGAGACTTCATTTTCGTGAACTAGTTCCTGACTGGATTGATAATTAGAGAGATGCACAGTTAGGAGATCCTGGAGTATCGGCTAGTGAGGAATCTACATAAGCCGAAGCATCACGCACATCTACTCACGCGAGGAAATGGCAAACATACTGCATGCTGAGATCGGCATACACACATCAGCGGTGATCGATGCAATGCATACTACCATCTCTGAGTTGCGTACAGAGATTACTGCTAGCATCTAGCATCTCTGAGTTATGTACAAAGATTAATGCTAACATCTCTGAGTTACGTATAGAGATTCATGCCAATAATGCAACTCAAGTCACGCTCAGTACTCGACTGACACAGGTAGAGAGACGATTAGCTCCAGTCGAGAATGTGTGCAAAGACCTCACATCACAGTAGTTTCTATCTTATATATATATATATATATATATATATATATATTTTGTATGGACAATATATGGTGTTTTGATAATTTTCTTTAGTTATGAATTAAATCTTTTTTTATCTTTTCTAGATTAATTATTGATTTATATTATGTGGTGTATGGTTGATAATATTTATTTAACTAAAATCTTATTTAACATAAAAAAAAATACCAAAATATTTTTAAATTAATTACATAAAATTAATTTATGAATTTTCATATATGATATATATACATTTTTTTTATTTTGAGTTACGTACAGAGAGTAATATTATACGTTCGAATGTATAAATGTGGTGTTTGATTATGATCGAACTAAATATGTGTCGTTCGAACGGTCTAGAAACCTTTCTACCAGATTTTGCCACCAAATCTATTCTGTTCGAACAACACAATTACCATTCGAACGGTTTTGAGCTTTCCCCGGCAAAATAAATTACTTCACTTCCAAGATTTGTCTGTTCGAACGGATTTTTGTCACTTGATTTTTTTCTATTCGAACAGATGTGATTTTTTTAGATGATCTAATTCATCACAGAAGATCCTGTTTGACCGGATATATAGCAGTTCAAATGGTTTTGTAAAGTTATATATTTTTTTGAGTCTCCAAAAATTACTTTCAGATATGAAATTTAGTTTGTCTCTAAATAATTTCATCCCTAAAAGTAAATTTTGTTGTAGTGATTTGAGAAAACAAAATGTGTGGTTTTTCTTTGATAATTAAGAACACAAATTAACATCGATCCATTCTTCCCATGAAATTCTGGTCTAATAGTACGGCCATGTTTCTGGATTTTGGAAAAAGTCACATACTATTTATCAAGTTATTATCATTTTGGCAATACGGCCAATATGTGCGTACGAAGTTTTTATTTAACTCTTTAATTCGAACAAAGTTATATTAATTTATCTATTTGTCAATATCTAATTTTAATCACAAAATGGACAAAAAAATTTATTTATATGAATCGATTGGCATGTTAAAGTTGGATCAAATTAGAAAGTGAATGATAGTTTTGAGGACAAATTTAGTAATTTAATAATTATATTATAAAAAGAATTATTTTAATTTGAAAGATGAACGAAATTTATTATAAATTTGTACTTTGATTGTCTTGGAAAAAAGATCTTACGATCAAGTTGTTACCTGAATTTGACGACCCCAAGCGACAGACACATGGAATGGATCCTTCAACATCTATTGCTTATTTAAAACTTCCCAAAATATTTTGATGGATAACAATAGATATTGTATAATTTATTTTATGTGTTTATTTCTCTCTCATTTAAGACTCTCAAGTTTGGACAACAATTCGAATGGACCTTAATCGAACACCCTTGACTATCTTTTGACTTAGGTAATTTAGTTTGAGACTTTATAATCTTTTTTAAAAGAATGCAAGAAAAATCTAAAAGATATGACAGTAAAGAATTGGTTCAACTTCCAAGTTTGCCTATATATGTGTATTCTTTGGTGAAGGGGAGCCCAACATGTTCCTCAAGTGGGTTCTTTTTTATTTTTTGTGAGTAGATGCAAATTTCGAGCCCATCCCCTCCCTCTATACAAAACCATAGCATTTTGGGCTAGGGTTTTAACCCTAGCCTTCATCTTCTCTCTCTCTCTCTCTCTCTCTCTCACTCTCTCTATCTTCCCTTTCCCTTTATATTTTTTTTCCCTCCAGTAGGCAGCAACTATTTCGACGCTGACGTCGACGCCAGCCATCACCTCGGCTCCACGTAGCAGCATCGTGCCATCCCTCTTTGCCATCGTCAGATCGCATCTCCACCCCCAATCCATGTTCCACTTTCATTGCCACCCTGTGAGGCGTTCATCTCTTCCTCTTTATTCCATCTTCTACTATCAAATCCTCCAACATCTCTTTTTGTTATCTCAACCCATGTGTTTAGAAACTTTTTGTCTAGGGTTCCGCCGTGTGCTGCCATAGTCCGCTGCCTCCAGGAGCTCTTTAGTGGTCGTCCGACCACCCCCACACTGTCTCCCTTTTACTCCGCCTCCTCCCCTTCTCAGATCCACCCAACCCGAGTCTAGATCCTCCTTTAGGGTTCTACTCCACCTCCTACCACATCTCCCCGCCAGAAGATCCCCTTCCTCCACCTTCTTAAATGTCGGATTTGCCACCCTTTAATTTTTCCAATCATAGATTCCTCTCCTTTGCCCAGATCCACCCTTGTCACTTTGCACCCCTTCAACTGCCACCACACGACACATGCGCGCACACACACACACAGTTTTCTCTCGATCCGAGAGGGGTACTTTAAGTTAGTGTGCTAGATCATCAAGAATTTCCCTTCTGCATTGTAAGTAAATTTCTAGACTGACCCTTGAAATACTAACGTGGAAAAGTCATTAAATTGTATTTGTTGCAGTTAGATTGTGAGTGGTAAAGTGGCCGGGAGCCCTATGGAACATACCGTAATTAAATTGATATTTTCAAAGTGAAAATGTGGAATTTTGGGTGTTTGGCTTCTTTACTTTAATTATTCAGAAGAACATTGGTTTGTTAAAATTTTAGTTTTGCTAAAAATCTCAAATTTTCTCCTCTGCTGTGGTTTATACATATTTTCTCGTGTTTGTATTTTTGGGTGTTAATCTGCGGCTTTACTTACTGAGATTGCGAAATCTCATTGTGGTATCTCCACCTACGGTTTCGCTCTACGAAACTGTAAACCTTGATGCAGAGGAAGGATACGAATATGGAGGATCAGCTCTGCTTGAGGAGTGAAGACTTGGGGACTTTTCCCCTTATGTATCATTGATTAGTGTTTTACTATTATTTAGTTGGATGATTGTAATTAACTTTATGTCGGTGTTTGGTAGTCTTGGTGACTTATGGATTATTTGGCTGGGTGATGTAATTTTTAATTCCTGGTACTATAGCATTTCAAACTGCCTTTTTATTTTTCTGCTACGTTTGTTATTGCACACTTATACATTGCATGCTTACGCACACTTGCTTTTACAATGCGCTTGGAGTGTATGACCCGAGTGGCCAGAATCCTGACTCTGTGACTTTCACAAAATCCCAAGTGGGGGTTAAGGACGTTACACAACCTGAAATGAACCAACCCAAACCCAACACAATCCACAATCTATGTGTATACCATGAAGTTACTGAGCTGGAAAGAATCGAACACTACGGGTTTCACATTAAATCCCTAACTCAGCATTCGAGTGACCAAAAATATGAGTATAACAAGTAGGGATCAAAGGCATAAAAGCTGAGAGCTTTGCCATTAAATTGTAGAAGTGACCATTGAAATGAGATAGAGAGATTTTTGTTTAAGGGAAGTTTTGTTTATTACTTTCTTGAAAATAGAGTACAATGCATCAACCTATATATAGACACATAAATCTCATTGCACTTGATGACCATAAATTACTCTTGAAAAAATAAAAGGACACTCTTGAAAAACTAAAATACAACTTTGAGAAACTAAAAATCACTCTTGAAAACTGAAAATTCTTCTTCGTAGAATGCACAAAAGTCTTCATACAACTCTTGTGCATCTCACAATGACATTAATTCTATTTTTAACAGTCCCCTTTAATGCCTTGTGTGACACCTAATATTTCTTTGAAATAATGAAATTTATCTATTGAAAGAGTCTAAGTGAAAATATCAGTAACTTGGTCTTCGATTTTTGTAATACTTGAGTTGAATCCCTTCATCTTCCACTGCTTTTCTAATAATGTGATTCTTGATTGCAATATGCTTTGTTTGACAATGGTAAATGAGATTCTTTGTCATAGCAATAACAGATTTGTTATCACACAAAAGTGGAGTAGCTTCTCATTGATTCTCACCAACATCTTCAAAGATTCTCCTTAGCCATATTGCTAGTGAAGTTGCCAATGATGCCAAAATATACTCTGCCTTGGTGGAAGATTGTGACACACTTTTGTTGCTTCTTCGATGCCCATGAAAATTCACCAAAACCAAATGAAAATGAAAATCCAGAAGTACTTCTCATATCATCCACACACCCGGCCCAATTACTATCACAAAACCCAATCAACTTTGCATCAACATTCTTTTCATAAAAAAATTCTAAAATCAAGTGTACCTTGAATATATCTCAACACCCTCTTGGCTGCCCCAAGATGCATTTGAGTTGGCTTGTGCATGAACCGAGACAATAAGCTTGTAGTATACATAATATTCGATCTTGTAGCCATCAAATATAATAAGCTTCCAACCAAGCTTCCATAAATAGATGCATCAACACTACAACAAAAAAGAATATTTGTGATAGATTATTTACAACGAGAATGACTATTTATGATGAAAATAGACTAATTTTAGCAAGAAATAGTCATTTTCTCTGAAAATATCTGGCCACAAATAAGCAGTTTTTTTGTAGTGCGACTTCTTTGCTTTCATCTTCTTTAATCAATTTTTCATTCACAACCAAATGAGTTGCAACCGATTTGCAATTCATCATTTTAAATTTTTTAAGAAGAGTTTTTGCATACTTCTTTTGGCATATAAAAACACCTTCATCCTTTTGATAAATTTCAATGCCCAAGAACTATTGCAATAAACCTTTTTTTTTTTTTTTTATAAAGAGTCCGGGCCACATGTACAAGAGTGACCCGTGCCCAAATTTATTCAAAAGCCCTCACTTGTGGCGGAGAAATACCTTAGGCACATTATTCTAACGACAAATTTAAAGCTGACTCTCCCGTGTTGCTCGAACTGCTGCCATCAATGTTTAATTTGACTCTGCCATCATCTGGTTTCCTCCACATAACAACACGAGTGACTCACTGTTTGACAAGAATAATGGGAATGTTCAATTCAATCAGCCGGAGTTCATTCGCACGAGAACATCAAGAGACGCTATCGTTAGCTTTCTGCAATGTAGCCACTGAATAACAGATAAGCTGCTTTATATCCTCCATTGATAACACTGTCCCTTCCATCCTTGCTTTGCACATACAGAACCATAACCTCCATGAGATAATACACGGAAGCAAACCAATAATGCTACCCACTTGAGTCGATCTGGAAGCTCTCCTAAACCACACCATCACAGTTTGGAACCATGTTCGGGAAGGATCAAATGTAATGCCCAGCCTATCTGAGAAAAATCTCCACACATTCATAGCAAACTCCCCCGCCCACAGGACATGGTTTAAATCCTCGATCTCCCCACGAACACAACAATCACATTTTGAAGTTATTGGAATACCAACCCTTCTCAATCTCTCATCAACACTAAGACAATTGTTCATTGCCTTCCACATAAACACAGAAATTTTTTTTGGCAATCTGTCATGCCAAACCCAATTAGACCAGCACACTTCCGAGGCTCGAACACGAACGCACTACCACACACTTTTTGTAGAGAACCTTCCATCTTTATTATCCCTCCAAACCAGAATATCTTGACCTTCTCTACTAGAACCCAGGAAATTAATAATCTCGTCAGCCCTCTCATTGTCAACCATTCTTTCTAACTTCTCAATATCCCATCCATTCTCTACCCTTAGTTCACAAATTTTTATTTTTGGCTCCTCTATGAACTGGCTTTCATTAGCTAGAGGACCCCCTCCCACAAATTATCAAACCAAAAAGAAATCCTTCCCCCTTTGACTTTCCATTTTGAGTGTTGAATCACCATTGGAATACTTTGAACTACCAATCACCAGAACCAAGAACCTTTGTGTTTGTCAACCAAGGAGACATGATTATTCGGCATATATTTGGCCCGAAAGAATCTGCCCCATAAATCATCACCTTGCATAATTTTCCACGCAAACTTCGCATGTAATGACTGTTGCACCTCTTCCAACTTTCTGAGACCAATGCCATTCTCTTCAACTGGATGGTACATTCTCTTCCATGAGAACCAATGCTTCTTATTTTTTCCATTAATCTCCCCCCAAAAGAAAGAGCTAAACATTCTATTTTATTTATTCAAGATCTGTTTCGGCAGATTCAGGATAGCAAGCAAGTGTACTGGAAGACTAGACAACACATGTTTTAACAAAACCAATTTACCCCCAGAAGATAGAGATTTCCACCCAGAAATTTTCTCTCGGACCCTTGTAATGAGAGGATCAAGATATCTAGACAAAAGCTTCCCTGATGCCATCGGAACTCCCAAATAAGTAAAAGGGAAAAAACCTTCTACAAAACCCTTACTCCGAAGAAGCTCCCTCTTCCTGCCAGTAGGAAACCTTTTGCCAAAATAAACCTCTGTTTTCTCTTTGTTAATGCATTGACCAGACCATCTTTCATATCTCCTTACCACATCCATTAATGATTTCATAGATTTTTTGTTCCCGTTTGCAAAGATAACAATATTGTCTGCATATAGAAGATGTGAAATAATCGGCGTTCCTCTCGGTTGTGAGAAATGGCCAATCTTGCCATTAGAGAAATTTTCTTTCAAAAGCCGAGATAACACTTCTTCCATGATAATAAAAAGGTAGGGCGAGAGGGGATCCCCTTGCCTCAACCCTCTACGCCCTTGGAAAAACCCATGAACCGTTCCATTCATCATAATTGAGTACCACGGCGACTGAATACAATTTCGGATCAGCCCACAGACACTATTAGAAAACCCAAACCGCTCCAACACCTTCAAAAGAAAAACCCATTCCACCCTATCATATGCCTTTGCCATATCCATTTTGAAGATCACATTACCTCCCTGGTTCTTTCGGTTTATAGATGTAATCATTTCTTGAGTTAAGCTAATGTTATCAAAGATGCTTCTACCGGGAATAAAAACACTTTGTTCCATTGAGATCATAGCAGGAAGGAGATGCATAAGCCGATTAACCAGCACCTTGGAACATATCTTGTAAAACACAAAACATAAACTAATTGGACGGAACTTATCAAAACCTGGAGGCCTCAACACCTTAGGAATAAGCACCAAAATGGAAGCTGAAAAAAACTGTGGCAATGGAGTACCAGAAAAGAACTCCCTCACTGCCTCCGTAACATCATCACAAACAACATCTCAACAGGCTCTATAGAAGTCAGATCCATACCCATCTGTACCTGGGCTACTGTCAACAGGTATGCTCATGACAGCTTCTTTTATTTTTTCTACCGTAGGTAATCGACACAACTTATCGTTTTCCTGATGAGATATAACAGGCTCAACCACACCCTCTAGGTTTGGATGCTCCATGTTAGTAGATTGACCCAGGAAATCTTGAAATTAAGAAATCGCCCCATCATGCACCTCTTGTGGATTGTTTAGAACAACCCCATTTTGGAGCCACATCTCACAAACTCTTTTCTGGTTTCTCACTTTGGGCAGAGCATGGAAGTACCAAGAGTTTTAATCACCATGTTCCAGCCATCTAACTTTAGCACACTGTGCAAGATGGATACTATCCCTCTTCTCCCATGTATGAAGCTCAACCTTTGTAGCGAGCAAATCTTGCTCAACCTCTTCACAATACTGTGATTGCAAACTGGACTCAAGCTCTTCTACCCAAGACTCCAATTCCCGTATATGTTTATCCGTCCAACCAAAAACATTTTTATTCCAGCTTCTAAGCGTCATCTTCAATCTCTTTAGCTTAGTTACTAGCTTAACCATCCCCAAACCTTGTACATCTTGCTCCCAGGAATGTTTTACACAATCTAAGAACCCCACATGCTCCACCCACATTTGCTGAAAACAAAACGGAGAGGGACCATAAGCTACCTCCTTCTTTGCTAAGAAAATAATCATTGGGGCATGATCTGATGTAGTGCGAGGTAAGTAATGCATGGAGGAATCCGAATAAGCTTGCAAGAATTGGTTATTCATCAGAGTACGGTCTAGCCGAGCCCAACTTCGAGACAAGCCTTGTTGACCATTGCACCAGGAAAAACTCTTTCCTAGGAACTTCATTTCAATCAAACCACATGAATTAATCCAAGAATTGAATTCAACTAAGGACTGCGGCGCCCTAGGCCTTCCACCTCTCCTCTCATTATCATTAGCAATTACATTGAAATCCCCAGTAATCAGCCAAGGCACATTAGAACCCCCATCATGTTCCAAATCCTCCCACAACCTTCAAAGTTGAACATAAGTGCATTTGGCATAAACAAAGGAAATTTTGCACTCTTGCTGCCCCACCTTCACCAAAATAGTAATGTGTTGATTACTTATTGACATCACAGACAACTCTGCCTCCCTTTTCCAAAATAACCACATCTTCCCTTCCATTGACTCATTAGACAAACAACCTTCAAACATAAAACTATGACGGTATTGTGCCATGGACACTTCATTTAAAAATGGCTCTGGTACAGCAAGGACGTTTGGTTTAAACCTAGCCACAATTGTCTTTAATCTACTTCTTGATGTTCTGATCCCTCGGACATTCCCAAATAATATTGGACTGATCATAAATTAAATTTAGAGGACCGGGTGATTACCCATTTTGAACTTCGGATCGGCACCAACATTTTGTAACATCCCAGATTTTAGTGTATTTTTAAAGGAGGATTATTTTAATTTGTTTAAAAATTTATTCTCTTGTTTTAAATTTATGGGAGTTTTAAATATTATTTTATAATATTTTTTTTAAGTTGTGAAAATTATTTTAATGGATTTTCTTTATATTATTTATTGTTTTGGATTTAAATTAATGTTTAATTTAAATTGGCTTGTTTTTATATTTTTAGATTTTTACTGTTTTAATTGAGCATTTCATTGAGTTTGAATTATTTTATTTATCTAGTGGTTTTAAAATCGTTTTCGTTGGATCACTTTCGAAGCCTAAGTTGGAAAGGCTGGATCTTCTTTTTTTCCCTTCTCTTTTTTCTTTTTCTCTTCTTTTTCTTTTTCCTTTCTCTTTCTTCTCTCCTCTCTCTCCCGCGCGCGAGCTGCCCCCCCTCTCTCTCTCCTTTCTCTTCGGCCGAACACCCTTCCCCACCCAACGCCGCCGTGCACCGCTTGTGGCTGGCACCGCCCCTCTCCCTCTCTTCCCCACCGATCGGCGACCTCACAGCTCCGATCTCAACCCGTCCCTCGCCAGAAATTGCTCGCACGCGCAGCCCAAGCCGCGGGCTTCTCTTCCTCATTTCGCCGCTGTCCAGCCACCTCCGGCCACCATCTCTCTACCACATCACCACCGGCCCTCAAGCAACCATTTGGACCCAACCCCGGCTCCGATCCGTCGCCGGAGCCGTCCCATCGAGCACCCTCTTCGATTCGAGTTTCTAGACCTTAAAACCACCGTTTCGGCCGCCACCCATGGCCAACCTTCGACACCATTAGCTTCCCCACCTTCCATAGGCCCTACCCTATCGTTCCCAAGTCTTCGTTTGGTCCCGGGTGATTTTGGGTTTCACTGTGTTTCGGCCACAGTGTTTTTACACTGTGGAAGTTCCTGCTTTGGTGATTCCAAGTGCTCCGTGATCCTCCGAAAAGTATATTAAAGCGCTGTAAGTATTTTCCCAAACATCTTTTAAGGTTTTAATATATTTTTACGCTGACTGGTTTATTATGTCTGTGATTGGCTGTATTGTGATCTGGATTGATTGTTGGAATTTATTGTGGGATTGGTTGTTGGAATTTACTGTTGGATTGGTTATTGGAATTTATTGTTGGATTGGTACATTGCATGTGCACGCTTGTTATGTGTAATGAAAACTGGGTTTTCATTTGTGGGAAAAAGGAAAGGAGACTGTAGGGATGGTGGTAAGCAAGGATGGTGGTGTTGTCCCTCCTGCAATTCCTGCCTACAGTGCTCCATTGGGTTTTTGGCGTTGTGTGGAAAGGAACTGTAGGGATGGTGGTAAGCAGAGACGGTGGTATAGTCCCGCCTGCGATTCCCGCCTACGGTGTACGCGTAGGGATGGTGGTAAGCAGGGATGGTGGTGTTGTCCCGCCTGCGATTCCCACCTACGGTGCACGCGGTAGGGATGGTGGTAAGTAAGGATGGTGGTAGAATCCCGCCTGTGATTCCCGCCTACAGTGTCCAATAAATATTTTTGGGTTGGTGCATATTTCCTCATATGCATGCATGTTGGTTGCTTTAATATATTTTAATCTTAGAGATCGTTTGGATTATTACTTACCTGCGATACCATTTTTGGTACCGTAGATTTTTGGTGCAGCTGAGGATGAGGACGACGAGCCTTAAGGATCGGCTTCGTGGATAAGTGGCATGTGGTTGCTGCTGTTTAGGATTATGGAACTATTTCTCTCTCGTGTATGTATGTGGCTTTTTACTGTATTTTTGAATATTTGTATTAAATTAAAATTCTGGAACTTAGTAGACTGATTTTATTATTTATCCGCTGCGTTTTAGTGTGCACTGTTTATTTGTTGCACACACTTGACACTTGTCGTTGGGATGCGTGACCGTGTTGTCATCATCCTGACGTCACGATTCCTGCGTTGTTTTGCACATGGTAGTCGGGGCGTCACACATTTCATCTTGCAATTTCTTCTTTATAGGTGATCTTTCAGAGTCTGAAACAACCTCTTTACTTGCCTTTTCTGGTTCGACCCTAGTCTCGTTATCTGAGAGGCTGACCAGCCTTTCATCCTACTCTGCAAAAACAAAGTCTTTTAACAACAATTGGTGTTCAGATTGAGTGGCCTCGTGCGTTTGACTATCCTCCTTTGGAATCGACTTTTCAATCATCACATGCATATCCTCATGCAACTCACTTTCTGTTGCACCACAAATATTAGTCTCTGCTTCATCATCACTTTGTCTGGCCTCCACCTCTGTTTCCCCCTGTACTACCACTTCTGTATTATTTCCTAGAACTTCAACATCTTCTTCCGTCTCCTTCTCAGTGCTATCATGTATCAGAACCATCACTCTGTTATTTTCATCACAAACAGGAGGCGTCTCCACACGATTCGGCACTAACAGCTCTGAACCTGCCAATCCCAGATCCTCTTTCATCTCATTAACCGCATCATTAGCCCCAACCACCACATTATTATTCCTCTTCACCTCTCTATATTCCTTTCGGACTAATGACTTCTCCTTTTCTTTATCTATTTTTCCTTTTTTGCAAGTCATTTCATTATGTCCCTGCCTTTTACATCGAATACAATATGCTGGAATCGTTTCGTAAATCACTTCTTGTCGATGACTAAAAGGACCTACCGGCACCCCAATCCAGAAAGAAGTTATTGGTTTTTTTGCTGCATCCAACTCCAAACAGACCCTTGCACCATCTGTTCTTGTAGCGCATCTAGTCGAATTATCACTGCGAATGAACCTACCGATGGGGGCCGTTAGAATGCGCAATAAGAAGGCAGATAAAAATTTGGTCCTAATCCAGGAAGGAAAACCCAGACTGGCACCACAGAAGGTTCCTCCTCTTCCACAAATTCTAGAGTCCAATGAAAAGATCTGAAATGCACCCCGTTAATATCACAAGCCTCCTTGGAGAATGCCTTATTGAAATCCTCTTTTGATGTTAGGTGGACAAACACGTTACTATGCAGTCTCATAGTCGAGACTATTGCCACTCCAGATAATCCCCATCTGCTCTTTATGAACAACCGAATGGCATCCAACGACGGACGCTACCTCAAGAACTTCAAAACCAACGGGAACCTAAAAGGTTCGGTAGACTTCAAAATCTCCTCCTTCGAAAACTGAAAGTATATCTCCCCATCCAACAGTTTAGGAGCCCGCATGGCTAAAGGGATCTCAGGGAGCGGCTGAGGGGCAGCAGAAAGCAAGTCTGCAAACGAACGAGCGATGGCTGTCGGCGTAGGACCACCAACATGTCCGGTGGCTGCTGTGATGCCCCGACTCCCACGTGTAAAACAACGCAGGAATCGTGACGTCAGAATGATGACAACACGGTCACGCATCCCAACGACAAGTGTCAAGTGTGTGCAACAAATAAACAGTGCACAATAAAATGCAGCGGATAAATAATAAATAAGTCACTAAGTACCAAAATTTTTAATTTAATACAAATATCCGAAAATATAGTAAAAAGCCAAATACATACACGAGAGATAAATAGTTTCCATAATCCAAAATAGCAGCAACCACATGCCACTTATCCTCAGAGCCGATCCCTAAGGCTCGTCGTCCTCATCCTCATCTGCACCAAAATCTACGGTACCAAAAATGGTACCGCAGGTAAGTAATAATCCAAATGATCCCTAAGATAAAAATACATTTAATGCGACCAACATGCATGCATATGAGGAAATATGCACCAAACCCAAAAATATCATTTTTCCCCGAAAAATGAATATTTTTCCACATGCCAAAATCCCATTTTTGGCTCAAAACATAATCCACCATTTTCCCAGAAAATGATTTACACCAAAATATTGATTGGACACTGTAGGCGGGACTCTACCACCATCCCTGCCTACCACCATCCCTACCGCGTGCACCGTAGGCGGGAATCGTAGGCGGAATAACACCACCATCCCTACGGGTACACCGTAGGCGGGAATCGCAGGTGGGACTCTACCACCATCCCTACAGTTCCTTTCCACACAACACAAAAACCCAATGGAGCACTGTAGGCGGAAATCGCAGGCGAGACTCTACCACCATCCCTGCTTACCACCATCCCTACCGCGTGCACTGTAGGTGGGAATCGCAGGCGGGACAACACCACCATCCCTGCTTACCACCATCCCTATGCGTACACCATAGGCGGGAATTGCAGGCGGGACTCTACCACCATCCCTGCTTGCCACCATCCCTACAGTCTCCTTTCCTTTTTCCCACAAATGAAAACCCAGTTTTCAATACACATAAACATGCGTGCACATGCAATGTACCAATCCAACAGTAAATTCCAACAACCAATCCAACAGTAATTTCCACAATCAATCCAGATCACAATATAACCAATCACAGACATATTAAACAAGTCAGCGCAAAAATATATTAAAATCTTAAAAGATGTTCGAAAAAATACTTACAGCGCTATATCAAAATAATAGGAGGATCACGGAGGTGCAAAAGGTGGCTGGAAGGCAACACAATAATGTAAAAACACTGTGGCCGAATACACTGTATACCCAAATTTCAACGGGGTCAAATGAAGACTTGAAATTGATAGGGTAGGGCCTATGGGAGGTGGTGAAGCTAATGGAATCGACGGTTGGCCATGGGTGGCGGCCGAAACGGCGGTGGAAGGCTAAAAAAGGGCAAATCGGAGATGAGTTCGTTGGGGCGGCTCCGGCGATGGATCGGGCCCGGGGTTGGGTCTAAAAGCTTGCTAGTGGGCCGGTGAAGAGGTGGTGAAGAAATGGTGGCCGGAGGTGGCCGGACGGAGGAGGAACGACTCAAGGTCCGTCGCGGCTTAGTGTGGTGCGTGCGGGTTGTTTCTGCCAAAGAAGAGGCCGAGATCACAGGGGAGAGGTCGCTGGCAACTGAGGGAGGCGATGGGCTGGGCGGTGTCGGAAAAGGGGCGGCGCACGGCAGCGCTGGGAGAGGGTGGCCGAATCGCACGGGGAGAGGAGGGAGAGAGAGAGGGTCGGGCTGGGGAGAAGGAACCGGAGGAAAAAGAGAAAGAAGGAAAAAAAAAAGAGAAAAAGAAAAAGGAGGGAAAAGAAATGAGGTCCAACCCTCACATCATGGGGTCACAAAAGTGATCCAACGAAAAATATTTTAAAACTATTAGCTAAATAAAATAATTCAAACTCGATAAAATGCTCAATTAAAACAATAATAATTTTAAAACTCAAAACAACTAATTTAAATTAAAGATCAATTTAAATGCCAAAACAGTAAATAATAAAAAGAAATGACTTAAAAAATAATTTACACAACTTAAAAATTTTATAAAATAATATTTAAAAACTCTCATAATTTAAAGCAAGAGAACCAATTACTAAATAAATTAAAATAAATCCTTCATTAAAAATACACTAGAATAGAGGGTGTTACAGCTGCCATGCAGAAACCACGTAAAACCCTAGCACCAGAATCTCTTTCCGTAACTCTCTAATCACCTCTCCGTAATTTTCGTAGCTAAAGACTGGATCAAGTGTTTGATCAAATTTGCAATAAACCTAAATCACTCATTTCTTATTTGTTCATCATCTCCAATTTAAAGTTATTAATTATTTTTTCATCACTATCGGTAAACACCAAATCATCAACATAAAGAGTGATAAGAATACCGATTCTACCTTGTGTCTTGACATACAAGATTGGCTCACTTTTGCTTCTTTCAAAGTCTTTTTCATTAAAGTAAGCATCATCTCATTATACCATGCTCGAGGTGTTTGTTTTAACCATACAAAGTCTTTTTCAACTTGTACACATTATTCTCTTCTTCTTTTGCTACAAAGCCTTGTGTTTACACTACATAAATTTTCTCTTTTAAAACTCCATTAGGAAGGCTGGTTTTACATCAAATTGATGCAAAAACCAACCTTTTTGAGCCGCCAAAACAAGAAGAGCTCTAATATTATCAAGTCAAACCACTGGTGCAAATGTTTATTGGAAATCAATTCTGAGTTGTTGACTATACCCTTTTTGCTACAAGTCTTGCTTTGTTCTTTTGAATGGAACCTTCTTGGTTGAACTTTGTTTTGAAAATTCACTTCACACCAATAACTTCTTTGTCTTTTGGCCTCTCTACCAACTTCCAAGTTTTTTTTTTCTTCTCAATCACATAAATCTCTTCTTTCATAGTATTCTTCCATGCTTCTTCTTTAATTGCATCTTCAAAACACTACGGTTCAATAACACAAAAATTACAAATTTGCAATAAAATCACTAAGGCTTGTCATTCTTCTTGGAGTTGAACTTGGAGATGAGGAGTTTGAGTTTGATGGAGAAGTTTGAGATGATTGTGAACTAGCAATAGGAGATATCTCTTGTGTACCTTCAAGAACATATTTAACTTCATTTTATTGATTATCAAGTTCTCCATTGAAGGTAGTAACTTGATCTTGAACTATCTTTTCTTTCCAATCCCAAGAGGCCTTTTCATTACAAAACACAACTCTACAAATAATTAACTTATTTTTCTTCAAACTAAAGAATCTATAGCCCTTTGATTTTGAGCTATAACCCACAAATAAGTATTTTTTACTAGCTTCATGAAGCTTGTGCCTTACTTCTTTGGGAACATAAGCAAAGTAAATACAACCAAATACCTTCAAGTGATTCAAAGATGATTTTCTTCCACGCCAAGCCTCAAATGGAGTTTTATTTTCTACCATGTTTGTAGGACATGTATTGTAACACCCCGTATTTAGTGTATTTTTATTGAAGGATTATTTTAATTAATTTGAATATTGATTATCTTGTTTTAATATTATGGGGGTTTTATTATATTATTTTATAATATTTTAAGTTGTGAAAATTATTTTTTTATGTGCTTTCTTAATATTAATTATTGTTTTGCATTTAAATTGATCTTTAATTTAAATTAGTTTGTTTATGGGTTTTAAAATTATTATTGTTTTAATTAAGTCTTTCACTGCGTTTAAATTATTTTATTTGGCTTATAGTTTTAAAATCTTTTTCGTTGGATCATTTTTGGGACCCAAGATGTAAGGATTGGACCTCATTTATTTTCTTTCATCTCTTCTTTTCCTCTTTTTCTTTTCTTCTTCTTTCTTTTTTCTCTATTTCTCCTCCATTTCTTCCCGCGCGCGAACACCCTCTCTCTCCTTCCTCTCCTTCGGCCGAAACACCCTCTCCCAATCGACATTGCCGCGCGCCACCGTGGTCGACACCGCTCGGCCCAGAAGCTTCCCCAGCCGCCGACGACCACACCCCTCCAACCTCAGCCTCCCTCGCGCCGCCGTGAGCCTCCACTCACCACCTAAAGTCGCACGGCTTTTGAGCTCTAGCGCCGCTGTCCGGCCACCATCACTTCACCACTTCTTCCCCTACCTCCTAGCAACCCATAGGACCCAACTCCAACTCTGATCCGTCACCGGTGAAGCCGCATTAACCACATTTTTGATTTCACCCTTTTTGGCCTTAAACCGCCACCTACGCCGCCACCCATGACCAAAGGCCACCACTACTAGCTTCACTGACCTCCCTAGGCCCTACCCTACTGATTTTGAGTATTGGTTTGACTTCGTTCAAAAGTGAGTTTTTGAGACCCACGGCCATAGTGTATTTTACACTGTGGAGTTGCTGTTTTGGTGTTTCTAGCTCATCCGTGATCCTCTAAAAATTATTATATAGCGCTGTAAGTATCTTCCTAAACAAACTTTGAGATTTAAATATATTTTTACACTAACTCATTTCATTGTGTTCTAGTTGGTTATTCCGGACTGAGTCCAAGGAGTACGGGGGTCGGATGGATTGGAGGATGGAGTATTTGTGTGTTTGGCTATATTGTGATTTGGTTGTTGTTGGATATTGATGTCAGTTTGGTATATTGTATATTGCACGCATGATCATATTTGTAAATTGAAAACTTGATTTTCGTGTAATTGCATTCATGTTCATGTGGATATTTGAAAACTGAGTTTTCATGTGGAAAGGATTTTTGGGTGCGTGTATCACGACCCCAAAGCCAAGATGGGTATTATCTCGGTGGAGCTCCTCTGGTCACTCGGGAGCGGAATATACTGAGTGACGTCCCCTGGGTTGTCGCTGGGCGACAACGAGATCGGACGGGTTTCGTGCCGACTCTGTGGCCCTTCTGCTGGCTGGGGCTAGAGGATGCTTGGCCACGAACGCATTGGGTGCGGAACTGGACATCACTCGTTATGAAGCCAGGGTATGCGGATGATCCCTAAGGGAGATCATGTTGCCTACGAATAAAATGGATAATGGCTGTTTTCTTGAAAATTAGTGTGTGTGGATAATGGATTTTGTGTGAGTCATTTTCTGGGAAAATGATGGATATTTGTTTTGGGCCATTTTCTAGGAAAATGGTGGAAATGTTTTATTGGAAATTTTTTTGGGCCAAAATGGGATTTTGGAGTATATTGGAAAAATATTTATTTTCGGAGAAAATGATATTTTTGGATTTCATGCATAATACATCAATTGCATGCATGGTTGGTTGCATTAAATGTGTTTTTATCTCAAGATTGGTTGGTTATAACTTACCTGTAGTACCATTTAATGGTATCGCAAATTTTGTTGATGATGATGCAGATGCCGAGTCTGAGGATTTGGCTCCGCCGGACGAGTGATCGTTTATTTTCAGCCTTGTATTACTTTTATGGAACTTTGGCTTTTGTTTTTAAAATGCTTTGTATTTGGATATTTGTATTAAATAGATTCTGGTACTTAGTTACTAATTTATATTATCCGCTGCGATTTATTGTGCACTGTTTGTTTGTCGCACACACTTGGCACTTGTCGTTGGGATGCATGACCCGTGTTGTCATCATCCTAACGTCAAGATTTTCGAGGCTTTTCAAACGTGGGAGTCGGGGCGTCACATGTATTCATCAAATAAATTGCCCTATATACTGCTTCACCCTAAAAGGACTTAGGTGACCCCTTCTCATGAAGCATAGACTTTGCCATCTCAACAATGGTTCTATTCTTTCTTTCTACCACTCCAATTTGTTGTGGAGTATATCCAACCATTAATTGTCTCTCCATGCCAATATCTTCACAAAACTTCCCAAATTCATGGAAGTTGTACTCACCACCTCTATCACTTCTCGATATTTTCATAAAGTGTCCAATTTTTCTCTTAACAAATTTTTAATTTTTTTTAAATGGAGAAAACTTATGACTTTTGGCTCTAAAAGCACACCCATGTCATCCTTCTAAAATCATCAATGAAAATTATAAAATATTTGTTAACTCCATGAGTTGGTGTTGATATAGGCCCACACACATTGGTATGGACAAGCTCCAATGGTGCTTTGGCTCTCTATGCTTTCTCCTTGAAAAATGACTCTCAGTGATGCTTGCCAACTACATAACCTTCATAAACCTCTTGCACTTCTTGTATTGTTGGCAACCCATAGACCATGCTCTTTTGCTGGAGAGTCTTCAAGATTTGAAAATTCTAGTATCCAAATCTTCTATGCCAAAGCCATGACTCATCAACCACATCCATCTTTAAGGCCATATTTGTTTAATATAGAAAAGTGAAAGGAACGTTTCTATTATTCTCCATCTTGATTGTTGCCACAACTTTTCTTCTCTCCCTTTTGTCATAAATCTTGCAAAAACCTCTTTCAAAGTGAAGAGAGTACCCATGCTCTACAAGTTGCCCAACACTTAATAAGTTTTGTTCCAAATTCATAACTAGCAATACATCTCAAATGTACTTTGTGCACTTCTTTGTCTCTATAGCAATTGCACATTTTCCTTTTGCTTGGACTAAAGAACCATTTCTCATCTTAACTAGAGAACTTGAGAAGTATCAATCTCTAAAAAATTACTTTCATCTACTGTCATGTGATTGCTACACCCACTATCAAGAAACCACACATCATTCTTTTACTCCGATGCCGCTTTACAAGCATAAAACAAGTTTACTTCTCTTTCTTTCTTTTTTAAACAATTTGCTTGCTCATTAATTTTTAATTGATAGTCTTTTTGAATATGCCCAAACTTTTTACATGAATTATGACATTGAGGTTTTTCTCGGAACCAACAATTTTTATCAACATGACTACTTTTACAAATTCCACATTTTTGTTGAGTGGACTCCACATTTCTAGTTCTCTCAAAATTATTTCTTCCTCTCACTACAACACAAATAGTCTTTTGTGACAAAAGAAACTGTCACAAAAAATAATCAAAACGTCACTAAAGATATTTGTTGACGGTTTGAAACCGTCACCACGACCGTCACCTAATGTGCATCATAGAAAATATTTGGTGACGCTTTACTATTGAACCGTCACTAAAAATACTTATAGTGACAGTTAGAGGTGTTCCGTTCAGAACGTTCAAACGTTCCATTTTTTGTGACGGTTAAAAACTATGACAGAAAGTAACGTTCGAACGTAAATAGTTACGTCAACCCGAGCAATTGACATTCGAATGACGAAAGTTGACGTTCGTTGATTATTGTTCAAACGTATCATATTTACATCAGGACGTTAACTGTATTAAACGTTCAAATTTTCATTCAAATGTTAATAGAACAATGCTCGAACGTAATGAGTATAACGTTTGAACGTTTATTTGAACGTTACAAAAGAGGTGTCTAAACGTTCGAACGCTTTGTTTGTTTGGGGGTGAGTATGTTCGAATGTTTACAAGTACGTTCCAACGTTATGTAGTAATTTTTTGTAATTACATTTGAACGTTTGTTCGAATCTGAAATAATGTTCGAACGTTTTTTGTTTACATTCGAACATACAGATCAGAAATACTAATTTCATAAAATTAAAAAACATACCAACTGTATCATATTACACACCATAAATATTCTACAACTAACAATATGTTATAAATTTTTAAAATTAGATACTAAAAGTTATATACACGAATAAAATTGAGATAATTCATTTCTTTTTTCCTCGCCCACCCCATTGTTGCAATGACGTAACACGCTCCATTTGCACTATCATCTCCAGATGCACTTGCTCTTGGACTTCACTGTGAATTCTTTCTTGGACTTCACTGTGAATTCTTTCTTGGACTTCACTGTGAATTCTCTGTTGGTCCTGCAAACGCGTCTCTAAATGAGACTGTCGCTCTAAGAGGGATTTGAACTCTATTAATTCATCATATTAATATGTTTTTAAACATATTAATTCATCAATAAACACTATAAACTCACAAAATATTCACAAAATTCATAAACAATAATCACAACATTTATAATCCATATCACAATATTTTTACAATATTTCCACAACAATATTTCTAAACATATTAATACTCATCAATAAACACCATAAATTCACAAGTTATAAATATACTTAATAAACAATAATCACAATATTTCACAATCCATATCATAACATTTTCACAATATTCCCACAACAAAGTTATCTAAACATAACAATATTCCCACAACAATGTTTCTAAACATATTAATGCTCATCAATAAATATCATAAACTCACAAAATATAAATATACTTAATAAACAATAATCACAATATTTCACAATCCATATCACAATATTTTTAGAATATTCCCACCACAAAGTTATCTAAATATAAAAATATTCTCACAACAATGTTTCTAAACATATTAATGCTCATCAATAAACACCATAAACTCACAAAATATATATACTTAATAAACAATAATCACAATATTTCACAATCCATATTACAACATTTTTACAATATTCCCACAACAATGTTTCTAAACATATTAATGCTCATCAATAAACATCATAAACTCACAAAATATAAATATACTTAATAAACAATAATCACAATATTTCAAATCCATATCACAACATTATCACAATATTTTCACAACAAAATTATCTAAACATAACAATATTCCCACAACAATGTTTCTAAACATATCAATTCTTCAATAAACACCACAAAGTCACAAAATATTCACAAAATTCATAAACAATAATCACAACATTTATAATCCATATCACAATATTTTTACAATATTCCCACAACAATGTTTCTAAACATATTAATATCATCAATAAACACCATAAACTCATAAACCATAAATACACTTAATAAACAATAATCACAATATTTCACAATCTATATCACAATATTTTCACAACAAAGTTATCTAAACATAACAATATTTTCACAATAATTTTTCTAAACATATTAATTCTTCAATAAACACCATAAACTCACAAAATTCATAAACAATAATCATGATATTTCTAATCCATATTATCCATTTTCACAATATTCCTCAAACTCAAGTCATAAACATATATAACTAAAGTTTAGAAATATACCTAACACTTTTTAATATCCTTTTACAAATGATAAGCTTTCAATTTGCCAACACACCCACCTCCTTCAAAAAGAAAAAAACAATACTAACTTGTTAGAAGCATATATATATATATATATGCAAAACACAAGAAAAATATCATAAAATTACAAATAATGGAAAATATCTAGCCCTCTCTCACTCAAACTCTCTAAACCTCTCTCAAAAATATCAGAAAAATATCTAACCCTCTCTCACTCGAACTCTCTATCTCTCTAACCCTAGCTCACCATTCACCCCTCTCTCTCTCTCTCTCTCTCTCTCTCTCTCTCTCTCTATTTCGTGCATGGGGAAGCAAAAATGACTCTGCTTCCTCCCGTGCGCGTTTTTATGAAAAAAACATTTCATTTGAATTAACGTTCGAACGTTTAATTTCTACGTTCAAATGTTACTTTAAATTTTCACCATTAATGTTCGAACGTTTAATTTCTATGTTCGAATGTTACTTTCAGCCTTCCAAATTTTCAGCATTCACGTTTGAACGTTTAAATCGAACATTTAATTTAAACGTTCGAATGTGAATGCTCAGCACAGAAGACGATAATCAAGCGGGAAAATTCCTGCCAACAATTTTCGTGCGTTTGAACGTATAGGATTTAACGTCCAAGCGATACAATTGAGCGGAAAAATTCCCGCCCACATTTTTTCATGTTTGAACGTAAATAATGCATGTTAGAACGTAAATATAACTAGATTATTAATAGTTGGAAATAAAAAATAGTCTAGTATATATATAGTGTATATTATATAACATATTCATAATTACTATTATATATTATAGTTGCATAATATATTATATAGACTAAATAGCAGTATGTCTAATATCACTACAAAAGGAGTCACTATAATCCCTTGATTAATTTCACTGAAAAAAACCTTATAAATCGCCGCGAATGGACTTTCCCAGCGATGTATACATCGCTGGAGATTCGCCGGTATTAAAGTCTCATTTATAATAACTCAATACATTTATAAGGAAAAAAGGAGATATATCATATAACAAAATGTATAATATAATGTACTTATATATGTTTATACTTACATATTCATGTTATATATATACTACTATCAACAACATTTTCTTATTTTTGATTTTATTCGCAACATAATGATTAAGAAAGTGATTTTAAGTACTATGATAGTAGTTTTTTTTAAAATATTTATATATGTTTACACTATATATATATATATACTATGATAGCATAATACTTTAAATGAAAATATAATATATAGTGATAGACATTTGGCTATAATTAATAAAACTAACAACAACATATATATATAGTATATATATATATTATATATATAAGTACATACACTATATATATACTACGATAGCATAATACTTTAAATGGAAATATAATATATAGTGATAGACATTTGGTTATAATTAATAAAACTAACAACTTATATATATATATATATATTATATATAAGTACATATATTATATATATATATATATATACTATGATAGCGTAATACTTTAAATGGAAACATAATATATAGTGATAGACATTTAGCTATAATTAATAAAACTAACAACAACCTATATATATATATATATTATATATAAGTAGATACACTATATATATATATATTATGATAGTATAATACTTTAAATGGAAACACAATATATAGTGATATACATGTGGTTATAATTAATAAAACTAACAACTTATATATATATAATATATTATATATATATATATAAGTACATACACTACATATATATATACTATGATAGCATAATACTTTAAATTGAAACATAATATATAGTGATAAACATTTGGTTATAATTAATAAAACTAACAACAACCTATATATATATTATATATATAAGTACATACACTATATATATATATATACTATGATAGCATAATACTTTTAATGGAAACATAATATATATTGATAGACATTTGGTTATAATTAATAAAACTAACAACAACCTATATATATAGTATATATATGTTAAATATATAAGTACATACACTATATATATATATACTATGATAGCATAATACTTTAAGTGGAAACAAAGTTATATAGTGATAGAAATTTGGCTATAATTAATAAAATTAACAACAACCTATATATAATATGTATATATATATTATATAAGTACATATGCTATATATATATACACGCTATGATAGCATAATACTTCAAATGAAAATATAATATATAGTGAACGGCATTTGGCTATAAAGTATTTCACAATATAATATACTACATATACTATAATATAATATTAGATATAGTATGCTATATGTTATAGTATACATTATAATATATAACATATATTAATAAAATAATATATTTTGAAAAATCAATCAAGAAATGGTTGAACGATGGACTTCAACGTTCTAACGTTTTATTTCTAACGTTCCAACATTTCCTTCCACGTCTGGACGTATAAGATTTAACGTTCGAACGTAATGCTTTTAAATTTATTTATGCTTTCAACAAGTTGACGTTTATCATTTACGTTCGTACGTAAACACATACATTCGAACGTATAGCCAAATGTCAGAAAGTGTATGTATTACGTTCGAACTTAAAACAATTAAATATATTATATGTTATACGTTCGGATGTTTTGTTATACGTCAGAACGAAATGTATTTTACGTACGAATGTAAAATATATACGTCCGAACGTTTTATCTTAATGTTCGAACATATGTTTCTCTATGTTCAAACGTTCATGCAGAGCAGTTTAAAATTATAACAAAAGATGCATCAATAGTACTCAGATTTTTTTTCCCTTTTCTATTTTCAGGATATGGCTCATCCTTTGCATATCAGGAAACGAGGGAGGGAATGAGCCACTCAGGACACTGCTCGAATCGGGGTTCATACTGTTATGGTAGAGCGAGAAACCCTGGTTAACGAGTTCGACGAGCTCAAATGGGAGCAGAGGAACCTGAGAGATGATCTTCCTTAATAGAGGCTGGGGAAATATCTGTGCATTGAACGTTATGTGCAGACAACGCTATCATCTGAGTGTTGTTTACGTACTTCTATAATATTTTGTATTTTATTTTTAATTTTTGTAAGGAACAATATTATTTAATATATCTATGATTTTTTAATTTCAATTCTCAATTTTCTTTAATGTTATATTTTCCAACTTTAATACTAAATCACTGCACTTCAATTATACATAAACATAAATATATTTATATATATAAATATATAATTATATTTTACAAATTGTGTATATATAAATATATACAAGTCAATTTTTTAGACTTGTATACAAATTATGCATTATAAAAACCACATAAAATTTAAATTAGAGTCATATTTAATTTAAATTTACAATTAACGTTCAAACATTAATTACTAAGGTTCGAACGTTGGCGCCAAAACATTTCACGTTCGCACGTATTTTCAACAACTCCATTTCTTTCATCTTCATTTCTTTCAACAACTCCATTTCTTTCATCTTCGTATTTTCAAATGTCTTCTCAAGGATTGAAGTTTTATAGTTCTTACCTTCAATGTGCCTCTATATTCCTTTTGAAGAATCTCTTAAGCCTCCTTTGCTTTGATTGCATTGATAATCTTTTGGAAGATTGTGTCAGCAACACCTTGGTTAATCAAGGTTAAGGCTATTGCATCTTTCTTCCTATGCTCCTTCAATTGTTGCTTTTGAGCATCCGTCAAAGTTGTGGCGGCTACCATTTCTTCGTACCCATCTTCTACATATTCCTGAAGATCATATGAAAGTAAAATAGTTCTCATATTCACATACCAAAAATCATAATTTTCTCCATTGAAAAGAGAAAATGATGGTTGTTGGGCTCCCATATTTTGATTGCTTGTACTTGTCATTATTGTTGTCTTCTTTGAGACTTGTTTTCCTGCTACAAATCTTCACGTAAAAACCACTTTTTGATTCAAACCTTACTCTAATATCACTATGTTGGCATATGAAATGAGATGGAGAGATTTTTATCTAAGAGAAATTTTTTTATCACTCTCTTGAAAATATATTACAATGCATCAGCCTATATATAGGCTCATAAGACTCATCGTACTTGATGACCATAAAATTACTCTTGAAACAAATAAAAGGACACTCTTGAGAAACTAAAAGACAACTTTGAAAAACTAAAAATCACTCTTGAAAAATCGAAAAGTCTTATTCGTAGAATGCACAAAAGTCTTCATATGACTTTTATGCATCTCACAAAGGCATTAACATATTTGTAACACTCTACCCCACCGCCACAACCATAACACCATATATAATATATATCTATGAAGTTTGTCCCTTTGTTAAGTAAAATTACATCCACTTCATTATATAATATCTATTTTTTATTGTAATTTCATTAATGCAGGTATCATATCCTCGATCTATGTCTTTACTAGCTGCAAAGTACTTCACTTATCTATTTGAGCATAATTGTATATTGTGATATCTTGATCTTTGAGATATATTAAATAATTTAAATATAAAACACAGCCAGATTTGGAAGGTATATGATGTTGGGGTAAGAAAGTTCAAAGAGGTGAGCATAGCCAATCAGGTATTTGTCTAGTCAAGCAGCTGGAAGTCTTGGGGATGTATTGAGAAAGAGGGATGGTCAATGTCTTTGCAAGGGAAGCTAACGTTGAAAATAATAACTTAATTATTATTGCCATGTTACCGAGTGCTAGAGTATGTAGTGTTCATGGATTAATAATTTATAATATTTTTGTTCGTTTGCTTAAGTATGATTTAATCCATTTGGAGAGAGGGATCTCACTACAAGAAATTCATTCATTTCCAGCGACTCAAATTGCCACAATTACTACTGAATTTCGCCGGAATTACTTATTTCCGGCTAAATATCTTTGCCCCACTTTCGCCGCTTCTATAGAGCCAAGTTAAAAAATTTGTGCCGATTTTCGAAAACGGACAGAAATAACACCTTTTCCGGCGATATAATTCCGCCGCAAATATGACATATATCGCCAGTAAAATATATTAGAATAGTTATAAAAGTATATTTCCGGCGACCTCAATTCGCCGAAAATAAACTAAATATGCATTAGTGTCGATAGTTGAAGTTCTCCGGAAATTCTAAAATATTAATTGCGGCAACTATATAGTCGCCAGTAAGAGATTATTCAGACACACCTTCAGTGGCTAAAAGTTTATTTTTTTCGGCGACCTAAATTCGCCGGAAATAAACTAAATACACATTACTGTCTATAGTTTAATTTCGCCGAAAATTATAAGTCATTATTTGCGGCGACTATATAGTCGCCGCAAATAATGACTTATTCATATTTATATGTGCTCTTTTGATTTATTTCCGGCGAGTTAGTTTCGCCGGTAATATATATATATATATATTTGTTTTTTTCATAACCTGTTCAGTTTTGTTGTATTTTGTCATGGCATTATTTTCCCTGATATTTGTTTCTTTCATAACAGTTAATTGTTTGCTAATAAATTAAAAACACTAGATTTGGATAAATTCCAGTTGATTGCACATATAAATTATATGTCAACATCATTCAAATAACCTCGACATATATATTTGAAATTCACCAAGATTTAAGACTAAGTTTTACGCAATACCATCCAACATATCACAATGGAATATAAATTTACAAGTGTTTTGTTCAAACTATAAATGACTAACAGCAAGTTGTCTTCATAAATGCACCAACTTCTTCATTACAAGTGCTTTTCTTTCTAACCACCATATTCCAACGAGTATGGGAAGAACGTCTGAATTTGGTTCACCGATTTTTCTTCAAGTGCTTCAACACAAGTACTGTAAAGAAATGCAATATATTTCTGCAAAAACATAATATTCAAGACCAAAGTTACAAGACATTCAATTCATAATCAGCTATATATAAACATCGGGCTCAAAACTCTTACATTATTTTTCCTTCCATAGTGTTCAAAATGTACATAAAATGCAGATCTATACTATACAGAATAAGACAATATTATCATCATGAGAGACTGATCACCTAGCTTCATGATCAAATCGATCCTAGTGTGCATTCATGTATTTTCTCACTTCATTGCACATTAATTATGTTCACATTCTTCTTGGTCTTCATGGATAGAAATGAAACCTACTGATCAAAGCCTGATATATAAGTACTCTATAATATTACAAGCATTAATTAAACAAAATATATCTTATATTATAACTACGGCTCCCAATTAAAAAAGTCTAGACTAATGCTAACTTGCATAATTAGACTAATAATGCTAGCTTGCAAAGACCATATACATTATAGAGTGCTAGAACATACACGTAGACGAAGATATCCTAGATCAATTAGAAAGAAACAGAAGCCCACATTAATTGATCATCAATTCATATTATAAGTACTCACGTCAGTACAACTAGTACTAGTACTGCTTATCCTCTTAAAAAATTTGCCCTGCTTACATTAATACTAGTTATAACCTCCGTAGAGCGGAAAAACACTTATTTTTCAAGTTTTCTTTATGACCTGGATCCACAATTCAAGTAGCATGCATGCAGTCTCTAATTTCTTCCATGCAATATTTCATGAACATATATATATATATATATATATATATATATATATATATATATATATCGACTAATTAATAAGCTAGCTAGCTCATGATTGATATACTTCGCTAAAGATAATTAGTAATAGCTACTAGATCGAGTGACCTTAACTGCATGGAGTACTTATAATTAGAGCTTGATATATTCTAGAGTTTTAAACAGGAGGTCAGGAGTACTACTTCATTCGAACAAAACAGTACAAAATCAGCCATTGGACAAATTAGAATTGCATTGAAAACATACAGTACTACTATATATATAGCTAGATATATATATATATATATATAAACTTATAAAAGAGTATGCATGGCAAAGCATATGAAATCATGATTACTGTGTCATGAAATGGAAGTTTTTGCATGCAACTTGCCTTGCCAACGTGTGCTAGCTGGCTAGCCTTAATAAAATAACAAACTATATATATAATATGTACATATATAGAATACGTAGAAACTCTCCGACAATTAATACAAGGGTCTCACCTGAAATTGGAGCTACCTTTTACATGATTCAGAAGACTAACGAGGCCATTTCGAAAAGTCTCTATGAACGCTAGCTCTTTAGTCTGGTATAAAGCTAGCTTCCAAAATCACAGTATCCAATATGATCAAAATCCAACACTTGGCAATTTGATCCTGCCAAACAAAGTATGCACTAAAAAGATGAAGATTATACAAGTGAAAAACCATATGCACTTATGAACTGGTAAATACCAAGTCCACTACACTCACCCAAGGTGATGTCCTCTATGATATCTCACATTCAACAACTTCATTGACAAAACAAAAAAAATTTCCAGAATAATGATGAAACAAGTTATTTTTTCTTGGTCATATAGATGTTGAAAGATACATAAAAAGCAACAATGTCAAAACAAGAATAAATGAAAATTACACATATCTTACCTTGCTGTAGCAGTTTCATTGTACATTGATGAACAAGAACTTCCAATGTGCATGTTGGTGGCAAAAGCAACGTACATATCCAAACAAAAGGTACAAAATATCCTTACAACCAAAAAATACACTAGCTACCCCACACCAATAACTGATGTACAAAAGAGGAGGTTTTAGAGATATGGGAGACATTTTGTTGCTATATAACTTTAACTTTCATCTCCTTACCAAAATTCACAAAAAATTATTACCCTCAAATTTAGTAACTAGCTATACAGGTCCCTGAGTCTCTCTATGAGACTCTCCCTGGATCTGTCTCTCTAACTCATATCTCTCCATAAACTTGTCGTACTTGTCTTGTTTCTCCATTAATAGCATGACATTCGCTCGTAAGTCATCATGTAAAACCTTATAATGTGCAGCTTCTCTCTCACTTCTTTCTGCACGTTCAGTTAATTCTACTATTCGGGCATTAGTTGATTGTCTAGATGACTCGGGAATAACCATCTCACCAAGACCCCGTACATACCCTGACCTATGGCCCAAAACTTCCTTAAATATTGCTATTGCAGCCTCTTTAGTCCGCTTCTCAGGCTCCAACTCTGCCATCTTTGCTGTCATCTCATTCTATCAACCATTAGCAGCAAAGATAAGTTAGGTGCTCATAATATGTACTTAGCACTAAAAATATGGACATCGGTTTATCTCAAACATCACAAGATTTTACTTTAACACTCACATATTTCTCTTCTGTCATGCGAGTCACAAATTTGTCATTCTTCTTTGACCACCTAACTTCTTTAAAGAAATCAACCAAATTCTCCTCATTCCCAGACTGCAAATAAAGTAAATTACACACTAGCTTAGATTGAATATATGAACACCATTATGGAGTACAAATTAAAGGAATACAAGTAGCTAGCGTTCATAATGAAGAACTCAAATCTGCATGAAATCTCTCATTCAAGCTATCAAATTAATTGTTGGGATTAGACTTACAAAGTACAAAAAATAACGATTGTTGAGTGTTTTTTCTAAACTAAATGTGCAACTAATTATATTGGTCATTGATATATAGAGAACAAAAAGGAAATACACAAACTTGGAAGAAGCCTAACATATCATGGGAACAAAGAAATAATAATGCTACATACAGTCGATGTGCATCTTGCAACCAAAATTGAGACTTACCCTCATCTCCATTAGCCGCACAAATGACCTTCGTCCAGCCGTGTGATTATTTTGTTGCTTCTCCCTATTACTTTTATTTCGTTCAGACATCCGCTGCAGTCACACAGAACATGATATACATCCATTGAATGTAGAGTGTCAAGAGGATTATATATAAGTGGATATAGTTGACTATTTTAACAAAAACTAACAGTCCTAACTAACATTTAATACAGGTGACTATTTTACCAAAACATTCCACAACATGTTAATTAAGTATACAACTGCCAACTTACCTTAAAGTCCTCTCTTGAATATCGAGCACATAACTTTACCCAAGTGGCTAGTGTCACCAACGGTGGCTTATTCGCAAGTGCTTCTTCATTGCTCTCGTATTGCTTGTAGGTTCTATGTAAATCATAGCGAATATGATTAAACCGCTTACGTAGTGTCTTCGTAACTGTATCGCGTTGGTTCTTCTTGGTCCAATCGAGGATGAAATCAGCCTATAGACAAATATCAAGAGTATTAATTATAATCTCTCAGCCTCGAGTTTTACATTTCCAACATTAGGCTTTCATCTACTCTATTTGAACATGTATTACATTCTCCTACTTTTACCTGAACGCGTGTAATCAATTCTTCCTTCTCATTAGCTGGTACGTCATGCCAGCTAGCATGACTCAAGTCCACATGATGCTTGATTAACCAAGTAACCATTGTAGTAAACAAGGTAGCGTTTTCACAACAAGGTGCAGTTTCACCGTCCTTTATCCTCAAGGATATCTTTCCATACTTTCGCACCTTTTCAAACTCTGTACTTTTTGCTGCTCCTCTCCCACGCTTCTGGCTAAGTGGTACTAAATTGTTTCCAAGAGTGAAAATGTCAGAACAGTTCAATAATTAAACTAATCAACATGTTAAACATATAATGTAAAACAATATAAATATAAATTAGATTAATACCAGGTGGATTTGTGCTTAGCGACGAATCAACTGCTGACATGTCATTTGGTTCTGTGCTTGGGACAACATTAGGTAGCTCAGTAGAGTCATCTGTACTTGAGGATGCGTCATCTCTAAGACCCATGGCAGCAATGGGTACTTTATTCCGAATTTCATCATTGGTCTGAGATCTCCCTCGACCATAGCTCACAGAGTGTGATCGACCTCTACCTCTTCCAGTTATCGGCATATCCAACACGTAATATGTATTTAAACTTCTAGGCGATGTGCTTGCCAAAAAAATGGACAACCAATATTATTCCTGCCATCACACTAAAAGGATACAATTATTTATATATGATTATACTTTAGTTTAGAATATTACAATTAGCTCATCATCATACTACTATTTGTTTAAAGGAATGGTCCAAATTAACAAGGACATTTAGGAAGTAGTGCCCCCTAGTGTGCTGTCATTACAAACTTGGCTAAATTGGCAAAAGATAACACATTAAATAATTCTCAAGCAAATTACACGTCCATTCAATGGAAGATCTCCTATTCTTGAAGTAAATTGCACACTGCTAACGATCATGATGTTCCTGTGAGAAATAAAAAAGACAAGTCTTTAATTTGAAAAACGATATTTAGGATAAGCCAAACAAAATGGGTTGTATGGAGACACAATGTTATTACCAGCTTTGAAGTGGCTAGTTCATCTCATCCTCTGAGAGACTATCTTCTTCTATGCTACCCTCCACTTCGGTGCTGTGAGAAGAACTGTCTTCACTCGTATCATCATTGATAAACCCCCTCTCAAACTGGTTGCAATTTGATCTTTGCATTACCGATATGTCAACTTCAATCTGCTCTGGCTCAACATTAGGCCTGTGCATGTTTGTTTGCAGTGGAATGTCATCAGCATGGACATTCACGTAAGCATCGCCAGAATTATCCTCTTGGTATGCATCAACGTCACTAGAATCAGATGCATCATCTTGGTCATAGACATTTCGACCTTTGACCTTTTGCACTATATACCAATCACCACGAATGCTATGATTTTTTAGGTAAAACACTTGTGATGCTTGGCGCGCCAAAACAAAAGGGTCGTCCTTATAAGCTATCCGAGACATATTCACACTGGTAAAATGTTGTTCCACACGTATCCCTCGTTTAGAATCAGAGATGTCAAACCATTCACATTTGAATAAGTAAACACGACGCCAACCCATATAACGGATTTCCAAAATGTCTGTTAGTCTACCAAAGAAATCAAGCTTTTTAGATCCTTGTTGTTCACTAATCACCATGACACCTGAGTTTTGGGTGCGACGATGTTCTTCACAATTTTTTGTGTGAAATCTTATACCATTGGTTATGCAACCTGAATAGGACGCACCCCAAGGATCAGGACCACATGCTAGGGCATATAGATCCTCTGAAACTTCTTCAAGATTATCAGCACGCAGACTTTGAATCTATCACAAGTTGAAATAAGGAACCGCATAAAGTAAAGCCAAACATATTCAAAACTCATATAGGGGTGAACTTCCAAATAAATTTCCCTACGTGTGACTTGAACCATTCTGGGAATTTTGCAGCATGCATACTATTGACATCATCAGGATACTCTTCACTGACCAGCATGTAGTGCTCACTAGACAAAAGAACTCGAGCGATTAATAAGTATGTGTAGGAGATGCAACGCAAATCAGTATCTTTAGAACTGAAAATTACTAAGTGAATAGTTTGGTTACTTACTTAAGGTATAGATCAATCTCTGTGCAATTATTAAGAACATATCATCTGGCTTTTATGAAGATGTTATCGTCTAATCGGTGACGTGAAGCATAACCCATGGGGCGCACCTTCTGTGAAAAAACACGTAGTCCCTCTCGTACACCCCCATCTCCTTCATCAACATTACGTTCAGGGGGATTGAATCTAGTCTCAACATCATGGAGGTACATGGAACAAAAATTCAAACATTCTACATGGATATAGGCCTCGGCTATTGAACCTTCCGGGCAGGCCTTATTCTTAACATATCTCTTGAATTTTCCAAGATATCTCTCGAAAGGATACATCCACCTATATTGAACTGGCCCTGCAAGCAGAGCCTCACGTGGCAAATGATAGGCTAAATGCACCATTACATCAAAGAAGGTAGGCGGAAAAATCATCTCAAACTTGCAGAGAATGACGACAATATCAACTTGAAGCCGCTCTAACACATCAACCTTACATGTTCTAGCACACAATTCTTTGAAAAAAGTGCTTAACTCAGTTAGTGCCAATCGAACATCTTGACGTAAGTATCCAGAAATTGCAGCAGGAAGTAACCTTTGTATGAAAATATGGCAATCATGACCTTTCATCCCCGAGATTTTATAATCAGGTACACTAACACATCTAGCAATGTTTGAAGCAAATCCATCTGGGAATTTCACATTGCGCAACCAATTACAAAAACCAGTACGCTCAGCTCCATACAACGTATAACATGCATGTGGCATACTAGTGCGTGTACCATCCTGAATAAGGTGCAACTCCTTCCTTATATTGAGATTGGAAAGATCACGGCGTGCATTAGGATGATCTTTAGTTTTTCCGGAGATATTCATCAAAGTTCCTAAGATGTTGTCACAAATATTCTTCTCAATGTGCATTACATCTAGATTATGTCTAATCTTTATAGTTGACCAATACGGCAATTGAAAGAAGATACTTTTTTTGGTCCAATTAAACTCGTCTATGGTACGCTTTCTTTTCTTTATGCCTTTGCCAAAATTTGCATCCGGAATATCTTGAAGTTGAATCAGTATATCTTCTCCAGAATACACTGTAGGCAGGTCGCGATGCTCTGCATAGCCATTAAAAATAGTTTTTTTCTTTCTCCAAATGTGGCCCGGTGACAAGAATCGACGATGACCCATATAACAATGCTTTCGACTATATGTCAACCACATAGACTCTGTTTCTTCCTTGCATGATGGACATGCCATCTTCCCCTTAGTGCTCCACCCAGAGAGGTTTCCATAAGCAGGAAAGTCATTGATTGTCCACAGTAATGCTGCATACAATCGGAAAGTCTCTTTGGCCTTTGCATCGTATGTATTAACACCATTATCCCATAAATCAATCAATTCATCTATCAAAGGCTGAAGATAAACATCAATTTCATTTCCTGGGGATCTTGGTCCAGGAATCAAGAGTGAAGTGATAAAAAATGAATCTTTCATGCATAACCATGGAGGCAATTTGTAAGGGACAAGAATCACTGGCCATACGCTATAAGGCTTAGCCAAATTATTAAATGGGTTGAAACCGTCGCTAGCTAAACCAAGCCTGATATTTCTTGGGTCTTCCGTAAACCAAACATGCTCTTGATCAAATGTTGTCCACACCTCCGAGTCAGCTGGATGACTTAGAATACCCTGCTGAATGACACGCTGATCCTTGTGCCATCGCATATCAGCTGCTGTTTTCTGTGACATAAACAATCTCTGCAACCTTGGCTTCAACGGGAAATGTCGTAAAACCTTTTGAGGAATTCTTTTTTGCTTACTTTCTTTGAATTTCCACCTTGAGAGTTTACATTTTGGGCACTCATCTTTATCTACATTTTCCTTCCAATAAAGTATGCAATCATTCGGACAAGCATGTATCTTGGTGTAAGTAAAGCCCAAGCCTTTTTCCAAGTTACGTGACTCTTGATATGAGTTTGGCAAAAGGGCATTGGGAAAAGCTGACTTTAGCAAGTGACAAAGCATGTCGAAAGACTTTACACTCCAACCACCAAGTGTTTTGATATGCAGCAACTTGACGGTGAATGATAGTTTAGAATACTTTGTACAACCTTCATAAAGAGGACGTCGGGAATCAGCCAACAACTAGTCAAAAGTTGGCGATGATTGAGGATCGACCGATGGCGGACCCTCAGCATGGAATGACTCAGTTATGGGAACATCAGGAAATGTCCCAGCTCGAAAATCTTGTAACATAACATCGATGTCATCGATGTAATCATCCACTTTTTGGGGATCATGTAGATCATCATCACTTATGATTAAATCTTCCTCCTCGCCATGGAAAATCCACGTCGTGTAATTCTTCTCAATACCTTTAATGAACATGTGTCTCTCTACCTGGCTTATAGGTAGGAAGTAATTATTTGAACACCGGACACATGGGCAACGAATTTCATCACTGGTAGCATGAGATCAAGCCAAGGTAATGAACTCCTTAACTCCTTTAGCATATTCCCTAGATCCAAATCTATCAGTGATTTGCATCCAACTCTTGTCCATCTAAAAACAAGTAGAGGAGGGAAAGTTGTTTAATAAGGAATAATAGGCAATGGCTAAGGTACTTGTAGGTGCCTCAACACTAGAGAGACTAGAACCTATGTTGGGCATCTCTTAATGTACCCACTTGTCCTAAAGACAGACATTAGGGCCTTGATCTATATATGCCGTGTGTGGATTGTGCCTTTTCTTTATCATAAGTTGGACCCGTAACAATTATCCTTTTTTCTTGTTATTATTGCTAAAACTAAGGGACTAAAACCTACCTACCTAGCTAGATACCATAAAAAGGCTAATATATATAGCTAGCTATATATATATATAGTACGTAGTTACCATAAAAGGCTAATTTTTGGCAATCAGGCCCTAGCTATATAGCACAGTCTGCCCCAAAATATACCCCAATATTCAACCCAACCTGTTTAAAGTTTGCTTAACTCAGTTACAACTTCGGCATTATAAACAGACTCACAAATCCATATTTGGAACACCAGCCCACCGGTTACACCCATTCCTTCTTCCGACCATGAGATTATAATCAATCAAAAATTAAATTTCCATATACCTCAACCAAGCCATCAAGTCAACCGACTCCAAAACAAAGACACAATCATAGACAACTCCGGTTCCAGAAAAATAATGATGAAAATAGAGGATGATTACATGGGTAAAGCAAGAGAGTATATCTTACCCAACTAGGAGTGGGAGTCGGCTGGATTTTCGTGGGCGAGGTGGCGCTGTAGCAAGGATTCGACGGAGCAAGCCAACGTGGCTGGACAAGCTGCAGCCTCCACTAGTCACGGTGACTGGCTTAGTACGAAGAGATAGTTATTGAGAGGGAGAGTTGGAACCAATACACAGACAGAGATCGAGACAGATAGACAAGGATTTAAAGCCTTACCGGGTTCGTGAGTAGCAGAGGAGCTGGATAGCGTGTAGAGGAGAAGGAGATGGAAATAAGGGCTTTTGGTAAAATGAGATTTTGGGGGGAAGGAGAAGTATCCGATGGAAAATAAGGGTTTTTGTTAAAATGGGATTTTGGGAGGGAGTAGAAAGAGACGTACAAGTAATTTTACTTTTGGGGGGAAAGAGAAGGAGATGGAAAAAAAAAGGGTGTTTGGTAAAATGTGTATTGAACCATGTCACGCGGATTGTGTATTGAAGTGGACTTAATACGGCTCGAGCAGACACAACTGTCGCTCGAGCGGACTCATCCAGAGAGGTCCGCTCGATGGTCGCTCGAATAAGCGCTCGAGCGGACTCATCCAGAGAGGTCCGCTCGATGTTCGCTCGAGTAAGCGCTCGAGCAGCCTCAGACAGATTGGTCCGCTCGATTTTCGCTTGAATGACAGCTCGAGCGGACCAATCAGTGATATCCGTATCCGCTCGAGCGAAACTTAATTCCGCTCGAGCGAATAAGATTTTAAAACTCCCCGCGCTCTCTTTTCTTTCCCAGAACAGTTTCATTTTGTTTCTTTCTCTCCTGTGCCATTTCACCTTCCCTCTCCGTTCGAGTTGCTCTCCGTGTGCATCTCTCTCCCTTTTGCTCTCATCCTCACGGTAAGTCTCTCCTTTTCCCTTCTCTTTAATTTCTTTTTTTCCATCTCCATGAGTATTGGGTTTTTGGTGTTGGGGTTTTTCCTTTTGGGTTGAATGGAGAATGGCCACCGAGATCCGGGCATTGTGTGGTTGTTTGGCATGGAGTTGTTTTGTTTTTATTTTTGGGTATAGAGATTGAATCTCTCTCCCTCTTGTATTTAGGAAGTTCTTTGAAATCCCAAGGACTTGTTGAACTTGGTTTTGCTTGGATGCTCTCCAAGTGCTCGATAAAATGCCTCAATGGTCATTGGCTTCACTTTTTCATCATGCATTGACATAGCATTGTTTTCTTGCTCATTTCTTGTCTAAGACTAGTGTTGGGAAAGTGTTTGGCATAAATTTTATGTGGCATGAAGATGGTTTGTATATGGGAGGGCCATGGGACTTTTATTGGTTTAAAATCCTACTTTGACTTATTTGAACTTGAAATGTACATTGGATTTGGGCATCTTGCATAAATGGGTTTCTAAAACCCAAGTTTGAGCATGTACATTGGTATGTATATTACACATATGCATAGGCATGTGCATTTTAGGCATGTTACATCGGTTTCTCACAATACCCTTAGCCTTCTAACGGTCTCATATTGTTTTTACAGCCTAGTCATGTCTCGACGAGTTCGTCCACGCCAAAATCCTCCTGGCCCCGCTCAAGCTCATTTTCATAATGCTCGGGCACAACAGCTTTACACTGAGAACTTCTCTAAACGAAATCTTATTGTCGAGCGAGAAGTCTCCCTAGGTGAGCTTAGTGAGACCATTATTCCTCGTATATTTGAGTCTCGTCAGTGGCAGGCTTTGTTCACTGGTCTTCCCACTCCTTCTATGGAGTTGGTTAGGGAGTTCTATTCTAATATTCATGCCATCTCTAATGATGGTTCTTTTGAGGTTAGTCTCCAGAACATCTCCTTCCGGGTGACTCCGGGCATGCTAGCGGGCTTGCTAAATGCCCTACGTGTGTCAAATCCAGAATATCCTTATTCACGGACTTCTCCTCCTAATCCGTCTATCATTGCTAGATGTCTCTATGGTGAGACCAGTGAGTGGGAAGGTAAGTCACCACTTCTGATGATGAGATTTCCTCCTGATTATCTCATTCTTAGTAGGATAGTACTTACAAATTTGTATCCCATGGGTCATCAGAGTGATGTAGGGCTTGACCGCGCCACTCTTTTGTATGCACTGATTAATGGTGTCACCATTGATCTAGGGAGCCATCTATGCCGAGTCATTCTTGAGGTCTTTCAGTCCGGCAAAACACGGACTGGTTTGCCATTTGCCTGTCTTATCACTCGGCTAGCCCTATCTCAGTCAGTTGCATTACCTCCCAGTGAGCCTAGAATACCACCTAAGGCTCCTATTGGTCGGAGGACTATGCAGCTGAGTCGTGCTCACATTACACCTCACCCATTATTCGTTGAGCACCCTCCGGCACCCTCCTTTCAGCCTTCGAGCTCTCGACCTTCTAGCTCACAGCCCCCTAGCTCGGATCCATCCACTTCGGTTCCGTCTACATTAGCACCAGGGACGACCGAGCCTAGCCTTCAGCAGGTTATTAAGTACCTTGCCCGACTTGAAGCTAAGGTTGATGGCCTGCAGCAGTTTGTGACTCAACGCTTCAATGATATTGAGGAGCGTCTTGATGATGAGGATGATAGTCGGAGTGATGCTAATGATTGAGACCCTTGGCCCTTTGTGACAAAAAGGGGGAGTGGTATATATGCAAGGGGAGTGGTATAGATTTAGGGGGAGATTTAGGATAGCACAATTTTTTGTGGAGCAGCAGCCTTTGTTTTGTATTTCATGAAGCAGCTTTTGTTTTTATATCATTCTACTTGAGCTGCTATTATTTGCCTTATTCAACTCAATGTATGACTAATTGCTTTAATGAAATGTTTTTCTTATGAAAAATTGGTTGTACTTGTGATTTGTGATTTGCAAGCTGACATTGATTATATTTTCATTGTTTGCCATAAGACAATATCGAAAAGAAGATCGTGATCTTCCTTTAACTTGCCGTTTAAAGTAGAAAAATCGCCACAAATAGATATAATTTCCGGCTCATTAAGGATCGCTAGAATGGTGTCGCAATTGTTGAGTGAGAAAAAGAAATTCGCTCTGCAAAACCAAAGCATTGAGAGGATACTTGTTTTGCGGCGACGTAAATATAAATTAAATATGCCACAAATGTCTGTTATACCAAAGCAATATTCCATATTGGAAAACATATTTGCGGCGGCTATTTGTCCCCGAAATTGCAATTTTATAACTTTAACTTTTTGCGGTGCCTTAAAAAATGGCCAAACTGGAGCTATTGCTGCGAGATAGTGTCACTGGAAAAAAGTATTTCCCATCAAACCTTATTGTCGATAATTGGTAATTCTGGCGAGATATAATCATCGAGAATGAATGTTTTCTACTCAAATATTTTAGCTTTAACTCACCGGAATGAATTGAAATTTTTTCAAGTGTACAATTCAACTGGCTTTCAACATCAGTTTAATCCATTAAACCATCTGATGAATTATATTTCCTAATAAGCATACAATATCATGAATTGATCATCATTGAAAAAAAGAATATATATATATATATATATATATATATATATATATATATATATATATGGTTTAAACATCCCCAACATCATACATTAATGAAAATTGGTCGAAAGTTGTAATTGATGATAGTTTAGTCTAAGTACTACTTAACACCCCACAATATATCAATATTGTTTTACAGGTGTCCTCTCATCTTCAATATAGGGAAACTAAAGTTTCCTAAGCAAGCCTTGATCATCCCTTGGAAGCTACTGGCCTTCTTCATGATCTCAAAATTGTCTTCATCTCAAAACTGTCTTCTTCAACTCTTCTTCTGAAAACTTGATGACTTCTTCAAAAGGATAAAACTGCTGCAAACATATACATTTTTCTTTAGTTCTCAAAGTCAACCACAATGCACGTTCATCATTTCCATATACATTCATCATTTCCACAATGTACATTCACTTTATTAATGTTATAATGGCCGCATTAAATAAAGGTACAAGCTCCCTGATTACATTAAGTGAAACAACATTAAATATATGATTGCATTAAATATATATGATTCCTAAGCAAATTAAATATACCCACCTCTAATGCAGTTAATTGGGTAACTCATCTAATCACCAAAAGAAAGGGTAACACATCCTATCTCAGCCTCTAGGTGCAAGTAAAGCAATTCATGTCTAGCAATTGCATCAAAGTCATCACAAATATAGAACATAAGAAAATTAGCAATATGGATTAGTGAAGTTTACCCTCAGCTTAGAGAGATTATATTGCACAGTCCTTATGAGAATAATGACCATCAGGGAACCAAGAGATTTCTGATGAAGGAGGTGTTCTTTGTACCATGGAACACTGGGCAATATCTGTCCACATCATCTATATGTTAATACAATCCTTTTGTAGAGCATAAATGGCAAACAAATATAATCCCTTAACTGCATTTTTCTGACCTTAACACCATACCAAGCATCCTGAGGTAGAAGAAGGAACACAATGGAAAGTGTTTGTTAAGGCCTTCCAGATCAAAATCCTTGACACCACATAAACTTAACACGACAAAAGTGAAAGCAACTAGTGAAGGCCGTCTTGTGAGCAACTCCAAATCAATGGAAACTCTTCAAAACATATGTTTTACCCCAGAAAAAATGTGTTTCCCAATACTATATATATATATATATATAGTGAAGTTCGACATAAAATACGCCACTTGAGGTGATGATGTTGCTTTCTACCTCTCTAGTTCTTGTTTACAAAGAGGACAAAAGGATCTAATTTGGAGCCATTTATCTACACAATTGAGGTGGAACACATGGGAACATGGCAACTGCCTGAATTCTTGATTGTCCTCGTACTTGGCTAGGCAAATACAACAATCCTGTCATTCCCACCACAAACACAAAGAAAACACAACAATCTCATCAGCACTTCAACCTTCAACACGTCAATATATCTTTTGACGTAGAATCTACTAAGTTTGTTCTATACTATGAAAGATATCAACTTATCTGTAAGTGTAAGTTGAAATGAAACTTACTGGGTCTTCATTTTCAAGGTCGGGATTGCAATCAGTATGACACCAACTGGGAAGCTGCAAAATTTGATCATCAGATGCTCCTTTATCAGTTGACCCAACGTTCATATTGTATCCAACAAGACTGCTAATCAATGGCACGCAACAGCATAGTAGCAAATATAGTAGGAGTGGAAATGAGTAGCAGATTGCATTCCAAGCTAGCAAGGAGATGCAAAGCACGTGCAATTTTGGGGCTCGATGAAATGACCCAAATCGAGAGTCAAATACCCAAACAGTACCCATCACAAACCATATAGCAAAGAACAATTCCCGTGAAGTTTGGGATTTGTTCATTAGATCTGAGATCCTGTATCCATTGCAGCAATCAATTAAAAGGCTTCGAAATGCTCTTGAGTTGTCAAAAACTCTCTGTACCACTTCCACTAAATTTATGGAAACTTGTTTGTGTATGAAAAAAATTAGTTAGAAAAATATAAATGAGTCATTTGTGCATCTTGAACTCCTCCATCGTGATGATACTTGACACTACTTTAAAAAAAATCAATCAAGTCATATATAAATTAATTGCCTCAGTATCTGATGATCTTTATTTAATGACAAGGGATTTAAAAGGCTAACCAACTTGGTGTTTTTATTTACATGAACTTTTAACTCTTTCTAGGGTTTGATAGAATAATTACTACTTTACAGTTAAAGCTGGGGGCCAACTTTACATATTAAATAATATTTTGGCCAATGGAATTGTCACACATAAGTACTTACTGAAGTAGAAAATAGTATGAGCAATTGGCTAACTTTTGTTTGTTTAAAGAATAAAAGCTCTAGCTAGCTGAAGATTGAATGTTTTGTATATGTGCCTCTTCATTTATTTTTATAACTCTTTTCAACTAATCTCATTTAATAATTATAATTATTTTAAATTTTTACACAAAATAAAGTAAATAATTTAACTTTTTGAAATTTTAAAGTAAAAATAATATTAAAAAAATATATTCTAATAATATTTTATTCAACTTTTAATTTTTATCTTATCACATCCCATTTACAAAAATAAAATAAAAAATTGCAAATTTTATAATGAAGACCTGAAGATAGTTAGAAAGTGCTAGCTTTAAATATTTCTACCACTAAATTTAATATCTCTCTTTGTAATGATCCCAACAGACGCGCTGTCACTATTAGTACAGTGCATGGAATTAACTAATGATTTTGTTTAAGAGAAAAATAGAAATGAATCATAGAAGGTGAAGGGGCGAACTATATGTAAAGCTAGCATACCTGGATTCTTGGCTGCCCCTCTGCTATTCCACATCAGAAAGGCCTAAACCATATCCATGATTGAGATGATGCTGGTAGCGGCCGTAGAGTAGCAGCAGACTAAGAACACAACCAATATTATAACCAACAATCCATATTTGAATTGGCCAAACAGGCTTCTCCTTGGAAATAGCTATCGTAAATGTTATGATACTTATTTGAACCACCAAAACTAGAAGTTCCATCAGCATCCAGGTGTTTGAATTGAAAGGATTAGAGGCAAGGTCAGATCTTGATCTATTGTGGTAGTGGATTAATACTCTTCTTAAGAAAGAGAACCACCTTGATCTGGAGATCCTCATCGCCATTCTTACCAAGGATGAAGAACGTAGAGCACGAGTAGGCCTTTGAACAATATTCATTTTGGATGATTTTTGTACACCAAGCTCCAAACTCTTCCAAACAATAAATTTTAAGAGTAATGTTAATATTTTTCATTTTAAACAGCAAGTTATATTCAATCACACTTGTTGACTCGGCAAATTTCAAATAACTTTTCAATAAACCATTTAAATGACATCTTTTAAAAACATGTCACATTACAAGCTCTTTGTATGACTGAAGATAAAAAAAAAATTAGGATATATCATTACTCAAACTTTAATTCATTAATGCAACTCACCTTCTAAATTCAGTCTTTTTTTCATCACTCTCTGAATCAAATAATTCCTAATTTGATTTTGATTAAAAATTAATAAAAGGCTGATGTCACCCCTAAATACCCTTAAAGTATATAACACTAAAAGGCAGCTTTTTATAAAAATAGAAATTAAAAAACAAAAAAACAAAACCACCTTTTTAATTCAATTCAAATGATGGAATTATTTAAAGGAGGAAGTGGCAAGAAAAGAAGTAATTAATGGAATTAATTAGAAGTTATAGCTAGGGAATATGATCAAACAGATTTTGGGCATCGTCAACAGCCAACAGGCACGTGGTTTGTGAAAGGTGCGCATATCCACATAGTTTCATGTGAAAGGTGTGCCTATCCACGAGTCTCATGCATGCATGCATGCATAATCTACTGTTATTATATATGCAGCTAACTAGCTAGCAAGCATGCACCTTTCACCTGCATATATATTTTAATTAGTGCATGCAAGTCATCATTTTCTTGGCTCTAATATGAACATGCTGCCCATGCGCCTTGGGAACGTCTATAACCTATAGGCTATAGCATTACTTTTGTGCAAAGAGTAGTTAGAGAGAAGTGGCCCTATAGACACAATCTTTTTATAAGTACTCTCTTTTTAAATGATAAGTGGCATTTTTGTTAAATAATCATATTCCTACAATCATGCTTTACATCTAAAACATGTTTGTAAAATATATGGAGGATTCATACGGCATGAACTTTGAGTTCCAAGCTAGCCTTAGTCGTGCTAATTAGTAGGATATATATATATATATATATATATATATATATATAAGACAAACCAGTAAAAAAAGTAGAAGAAGAAGAATGCTTCCTACGTGTGCCCTTGAAAGCTAGGTTTAACTTATAAGTCCATGAACAATAATAGATGAAAAAGGAAGAGGACCCCCCCCCCCCCCAAAAAAAAAAAAATAGAGTACCACTCACACATTAATATTTATCATAAAAGAGATATCTAAGTTCATGGGATTGTGCTAAGGTTGCTTTGAGTCATGAGGCTCATTATATATTTGACCTAACTTTATGTCAAATGTGCAAATTAATGTAATAGTACTGAAATCATTGTGGTCTCCACTTGACCCCACATCCATAGCACTTAATTATATGATTATCGGTCGGTCCAATAATTAACTTTAAGTGTCTTTGTCTAACAACAAACACATTTGATACACACCATACAAAAACTATCAATTACCCCAATTGGCCACTAGACAATTGCTTTCTACTTAATTAATCAAGATCAATGCAGCCAAACCATACACTTAGCATACGCACACGCGCACACACACACACATATATATGCACCATATAATTAAGCAAAAACCAAAATGTATATATATATATATATATGAATAGTGTCTCACCTGCATTTATATATATATAGCTAGAGTACTAGTCCTTCCAGGTAAATATATAGAAGATATTTTCATGGTGGGGACAAGCATGCATGCACTGCATTAAAAATGGCTGATCATGATCATCTTATCTATATATATATATATATATATGTATATATATAAATGGGTTGGATACATAGATCAAAGGTGTGTTTGATAATTTGGGCCAACTTCTAGTACCATCACAGAAATAATGAAATTTGGTTGAGAAAGCATATGTTAGGTGGAAGATAATCTCCAACTGTAATATTAATAAACGTGCAGTAAACTTATGTCAACGTGAACACCAAATTAACATCTGGAATTTTTGGAGAAATTGTGATGAACTCTCTGAACTAAGTCTGGTAGTGGTTGAGCATGCAGATGACAAATTTCGCAGCAGTTTCAACGTCAAACAAAGGCTCATGTGCTGAAAATAAAAGCCACACATGAATGATAGAGATTTTAATGACTTTTATTTTCGTTCTGTTTTTTGGGGCTCAAGTACAGAGATGAGAACTCATATACATGCATGGACTCCATATGAAATGCAGTCATTCGGTTCTATGGACTCAAGGTTAAGTACTTCAAGATAAAATGCAGTCATTCGGTTCTATGAAAACGATATTATACCCAGAAAATTGAGCGGCAATTAGACACAGAGAGAGATAGATCAATGGAGCCTAAAATACTGACCGAGAAGGCGGCGAGGAGGAGGCGAGAAGGCGGCGAGACGGCAATTGGGAACAACCATGCGAAGCCTCGAGCCAGACAGAGAGAGAGAGAGAGAGGGACAAAAACTCGCGCTAGGGGGGGGAAATAATAGGGAAATTAGGCGCGGGGGGGTAAATATAAGATATCGCCGTCATAAGCAATATAAGATAGGCATTTATGATTTTGCGACAATATTATTCACGGCGACATTATATCGCCGCAAAAAATTATTTGTAGCAGCGATTTTTTTTAAATGACAACAGCTCAATTGTCATAAAAGTCGTTCGCGTAACCTTATTTGCGGCGACATGAAATCGCCGCAAATAACCATATATTCTGGTGATTTTACTGATCGACACAAATAATTTACGTAAGAGTAAATAGATCATTTCCGGCGAAATATATGTTGCCGGAAATAAAAACGACAACAAATTTCTCGTTATTAAAGTTATTCTCGGCAATCTCATTTGCGGCGACGTAAAATCGCCAGAAATAACCATATATTCCGGCGATTTTATTGATCGACACAAAGAATTTACTGTAACAGTAAAATAGGTTATTTGAGGCGATATATATGTCACCGGAAATAAATATAGCCGGAAATGCCACTTTTTCTTGTAGTGTCTCCACTTTTGAAGTGGAAGATGACATTACTCTTTAATTAATCTTATCTTAGAGGAAATTACTTTGCAATTGGTTATTGAATAATTGAGATTATATAGAATTTATCAATTTGTTGTACAGCTTATAGCTATTTTAGTGATCATAAATATTGATTTTTTTTTAATAAGAAGCCAATTCGCAATGAATAATTTGTCATTTCTCCCTCTTTTTTTATTCGATCACTAACGACAACGCTTGGCGATGCCTTTAAATAAAAAGGCCTGTCATTGATCTATACATATGAGAAAACCTTAGGAACAACATTTGAAGGCTTTGGGGAGGTTGATCAAGGTAGGTTTCAATTTTTTGCTCATAAAATGCAGCATTTCAATTCCTTAGGATTGGTAGAACCATGGTCATGTAATGCTTTCTCAACAGTAAAAATTATAATGGACAAAATTTCTAAAAGGTCTAAAGCATTCATAGAGTACACTACAGAGGAAACTGCTAGTATAGGACCTCTTTTCCTATATATATACTTACATATTTTTTTCATATGAATCTTCCTTGTATTTCTCGTCTCTAATGTGTAATACCCAAAAATGGGTTGGTTTCGCTTCAGTTTTGGTTCAGATTTGTATAAAAAATAATGGCTAGTGCTGCAGATCATTAATGGCTAGATGATAGTTGTTGATGTTGCCAAGGGTGGATGATAGTTCCATCCGAATTTTTTCGTTTCTCAATGTTATTGAATAGAACATGATCCGTGTATGTAAAAACGTTTAAATATCACAATATATAGTTGGATAATTCATTGATGAATGATATATAATAGGTCGAACACAATTAATCACAATATATACATGATAAATCTGTTGAAAATTCATCGGTTATCGGTCCAACAAAAGGGAACAAATATTCGATTTTGACTGATATGCCAATAATTCATTCAACAAATATACATGATGTCCTACGGCATGCTGCACCATACTTACATAGTACTGGATGATCAATTACATTAATTACCCTTTCTTTTTCTTGTCGAAGATGCCTGAAGTACCATAGGTGGAAAAGATCATATTTTTAAAAAGGGGGAACTGCATCAATATGAAAGGGGTGACTGGGACACAAGCCAAACAGATGATAGGAATCCAAATCCAAGAATATTGATCATGTAGCATGATTATAAGAGCAGCAGAAAAGGCTATCATCATGGTTGCAATAGAGAAAATGAGGGTGGAAAGTCCAATTATCATTTGCCTCGGCAAATACTTGAGAAAATCTTCTTCTGCATAACTTGATGTGAGGATTCCCAGAAACATCAACATTGAAGTTTTTGAAGAAAAAAGGGACAATGCATCACATATTATAAAGAGCTTAAATAATTTTTTATTTAAGAATATTGGAAAGCCTATAGTTTGGTTGTTGCCACCTGGAACAGTAAAAGCTACAGCGAACATAATGGTAACAATCAGAGCACCGACCACGGTGCATGACGTTGCTGTACCCTTCATCCATTTCTCTCCCTTTTCCATCAGTTTCTTGTGGTTCTTTGTAAACAATTGTCGGGGAGTTAAACCATCCTTGTTCGTACTTTCCTTAGCCTTGGGATGTACAATTCCCTCTACCTCCTGCATTTGTTAGAAAGAAAATGTTAGATCAAGAATGCTACCAAAACTATTTACTTCGACACACTACAAGAAATCAGGTCATTTTCAGCGTGTAAAATCGTCGAAAATACCCATCAAAATCGCTGGTTTTACTCTTTCTCGGCGATTTTAAAATCGCCGCACATTCGACGATTTTAAAGTGACGATTCTGAGAATTTTCAGCGATACCAAAAATTCGTTGGGAAAATTAGTATTTTCGGCGATTTTTACTCGCCGTAATAGGCTTGAAAAACGTCGAAAATAGGGGTCCCGGATTCACACTAAATCGCTGATAAAGGGCACTCTTTCTCAGCGATTTTTTCAAAATCGTCGGTAAAATCTATTTGCTGCGAATAAATATCGCCGCTAATAGAATTTTTTTCGCCACAAATACCTGTATACTTGCAACGATATTCTTTTTCGCTGGGAAGTGGATTATTAGCGGCGACACAAAATCGCCGCTAATAACATAATTGCAACGTTTTTATGTTTTGCAGCGACAATTACTCGCTGCAAATAAGTATTTGCGGCGATTTAGTGTCGCCGCAAATAAACTTCTATGTTTAAAAAAGTACTTCCTCCATTCATTCAAGTTAGCATGGAAACATCCATTCATTCAAGGAAAATTTTACTAAGTAGTATATTAACATGAAAACATCAATACTAAATAGCTAAAATATTAACATGGAAACATCCATTCATTCAAGCCCAAAAATTAAAAGTAGTATATTAACATGGAAACATCCATTCATTCAAGCCCAAAAATACTAAGTAATATATTAACATGGAAACATCCAATCCATGGCTCTACACATAACTTATTAACTTCAAACTAACTTTAATCACTAAACATCCAATCCATTCATTCAATCCATAAGCCATAAAACTAAACACAATCTGTCCAACATGTGCAATACATTCACATTCAACAAGTGCAAGATTCCATTCATTCTTAAAGAATGAATACAAGAGGAATAGTCCTCTAAAAGAATACTCTCCTAAGAGAGATGAATAGCACTCTTAGCCAAAACATGAGCAATATTATTGGCACTCCTTTGGACATGCCTTAGAGACTAGACTTGCACCTTGCCCAACATAGTCTTAATATATCTTATAATCAGACCAATTGAACTCCATTTTTCCTCAACACTTTGATAGAATTGACCAAAGATAGTGCATCTCCTTCAAGGATAATCTGCTGCAAATCCAAATGAGAGCAGAAAATTGTTGCTTTGAAAGCTGCAATGGCTTCACCCAAAAGAGCATCAGGGTAGAGTTCGATTTGATCACAAATTTATAAGTACCTATAACTTTCCCTTCCCAATTTTTGACAAGAACTCCTATACCCACCTTACATTGAACTTTATCAATTGCTGCATCCCAATTAATTTTCTAGTAGTTCATTGGAGGGGCTGTCCACTAGCCAAGTATTAATTGACTAAGACACTGAAAACAGGTTCTAAGTAATATAAAAAATGAGAAAAATAATGTGTAAAGGCTATGAATATGAAGGATATGTAAAGCAATATAAGTGGCATCATCTAAGTGCTATCAATTATATGTTATTTCTACCCAAGTTTTTGATGTCCATAACTGAGTTGTCAAAGCAGCTAAGTGGCATAGCAATGCATATGCTGGTTTTTCTTCCACCTCTCATTGATTCATATTGATTGTGCCATCATCCAACTTCATTTATGGTCTAGTTTTATAGCCTGAATGTCCAAACAGTTATTGGAGTTCACAAAAGACCAAAACAAGCATATAGATTTTGGCAGCTCACAAAGTTTCAGCAACTAAGCAAGATAATCATTCACACAACTAAGCAAGATAATCATTCACACAAATTTCAGCACATCGATCGTTGATTTGTGATGACCCGGTGATAAAACCATCACCCTCACCCATCAAGAAAATGGGTCACATCTTTTCATGTCCCTATCTCAGTAAGTTTTGTGATAAAACCAAAGTTCTCTGATTAAATTGCCATGGTATCACATTTCGCATGTAAAATTTATATAATTAATTGCTTGCGCCCATGCATATTAATTGGTTCGCAAAATTTAACAGCTTACATAGCTAGCTAGGTAAGCTAGCTATATTATATGCATAGAGCCAGAGTATATATATATTATATACATTAAATTCATGAATATTATATATAATAAATATTTATAGTGCATGTGATTGCATGCCCTTTTGTTCGTATCTAGTCAGATGACACCTAAGACAAATCTTTGTTGCTGAAATGATTGTTAAATTTTTAATGGTGATGAAATACGCTGATTTGTTGTAGTGTATCTTTGGGTTTACTAGAAGACCAATTTCTATTAGTTCATGAATAAACATGAAAACTGGAGTTTGATATCAGATGCAACTACCAAAATAAGCAATATAAGTTAAATCATACTTGAGATGAGGGGAAAACACATGATGAAAAGGTCCTCAGTGTTGATAGTCTTCAGAACTTTAGCTTCCTTTAATATTTGGATCACAAGACCTTAGGGGATTTTTAACCAAATATTATGGCTGTTAAAAGGTTGCAAGGTAAAGTATTGTTTTTTCTTTGGGAAATATTATACATAGTATGCTGGTGAGTCCTTTTTTCACAATATATATGCGTGTGTGTGTAAGCGCGTGCGTGTGTATGTACAAGTAATTAATGTCATTTTCTGATTTTTCCATTTTATTTTTTGTCTGTACATGCCTTTGTATTGGTAGGGTGTTTAGCTAATTGGAATGCCATGAATAAGCTCTCTCTGTCTGCCTCTCATGTTTGTTTCTTCCACTACAAATAAGGTAGATTAATTACAGCTAGCAGAGACCAAGGAGAGGCCTGGAGGTGCAAGGAAGGGGGAGAGGCTTGGGAGAATGATTTTACACCAGCAGAGAAAGGTGGAGATTCCGAGAATTACAAATAGCTGGTTTCCTTGTTTGTGGTTTCAATACATGTTAATCATCCCAACAAAAAATTAAGACAGTACTCCAAAAAATCTGCTTCATTCAGTGTGACAGTGAAATGTGATTTTAGCACCTCTGTTTTTTCAGGTTTCCTTCTCTGTCGTTGCACCCACAAAAGAAGGAATGGATTACAGGACCTCTTCTCTCGACTATATTTTTCATGCTACAGAAATTTTCCTCTCTCAATATATATATAAATATATATATTATACACACACACACATGTATATATATATAAAATATATGAACCCAGGCAGGGCAGCTAGGCTTTCATTTTAAGTTTTCTGGTTTCTTTGGATATGTAGTTTTTTGTCATCTTAAACATTTTGGGGGCAGGTAAGTATCATTCTTATGTTATCCATATATATCAATTAGCAGGTTTAAAGTATATATATATATATATATATATATATATATATATGTTGTACGAGATCAAGGATAACACAAATATTTGAAGCAGTTTGCATACCAACACTGATCTAGCTAGCTTTTAGTTCTACATATATATATGCTACACTGAAAACAAGAAGATCTACGACGTCATGGTGCAATCATATATGTATATATACCCACAAAACCAGAATGCCAATCGTGAGTGCAAATGCAATCATTCATGCATGGTTTCAAACGCTGCAACTGTGAGTTACATTCAATCTATTGACATAAACGAATTATTATTGAAATACATCCACTAATATTGTCAAAGATACAATTAATGGTTAGGGCCATTTTCCAATTAGTGTTGCTGCAGTCTCCAAACTTTAAAGTGAGACATTGGGGGAAAAAAACTATGTGAATTAGCCAAAAGGATATTAATCTGATGCACACCCAAGTGGTCCATGTATTTGGATTCCTATACTCATCAATTTAATATATGCAAATTGATCAACAATTCATCATCCATCATCCCTCCTGCATGATAATTTTAAACCATAATTGCATGTAGGCATGAGATGGTAATGCTGAAATATTATGTATAAATACAATAAAATCAACAATAATTTGTCCTGCCCGTAAGCCAAAAACCACTCCAATTTGGTTGATCAACTATGGCTATCTTTTTAGAGGAAGCAAATAACAGAGGGAAAATTGCGGTTTCTTACAACAAGATTAATTTAAAAGACTGCATTGTGGAGTTTGCCAGAGTCGAAGAAAGCTCTCACAAAAATTAATATTCAAGGGAAACAAGCACAATCAGCTTACGGTGGAGTCCAATGTGTGTGCTTCTCAAAACCTAAGTTCAAATAATACAAACCAATAAAGCACCAGTGTTTCTAATTGCCCTAAACGGTTTCATCAATAACTGGAAAAGAGATAGAACAGAGTAATTTACCTTGGGAAATCGAATCCAACCGAGTGGATGAGGAGACGCAGGGCTGGAAAATCGACTCCGACGTTCACTCCAGGAAAGGGGCCAACGATGATTCACACAACAAAGCCTTCGGGTGTCGAAAAAACCGCAGCTTTTTTCACATTTTATGGCCGAGGCAAAAGCGATTGAAGACGCCGATTAGTGGGGTTTCGGTGGGGGGGAGCAGAGTAACTCGCTACTCGTACGCGAGAACCACTGGGCTGGAGCAGCTGGAGGTGATTTTACTGGTTTCAATCGGTGGAAGGGAAATCCCAAAAATTTCTGTGCTTCAGTTTTGGTTTGCAGCTAGAGAGAAATGAAAAAGAAGAAGTTGGGGACGAAGGGGTTTTCGGGATGAAGAGGGAAAAATTAAATCGTTTTGGCGCCGTCTGGATTAAAATCATAGTTGCAACGAAATTCTCCGCCGCCATAAGATTTTTTCTTTTTGCAGCGATTTATTTCGCCGCTATTATCGAATAAATCGCTGTAAATGATTCAGTGTATTTTGCAGCGAAAATAATCGCCGCAAATAACATTAAAATCACCGTAAAAGATAAAACGAAAAGCCCGCGCGTTTAAAACTGCGTCGATCAAGGAATCGCCGCAACTAAGGACTTATTGCGGCGATTTTATTACCGACAGACCAAAAATCGCCGTAATAAGCCGATTTTCTTGTAGTGACATATATTATGTATTAGAAAGACTGGAAATTGATGATCTAACCTTCCACAAAAGAAATAGTAAGTAAAATAAGGTCAATGGTTCCAAATTATGATTAATCTACCTAGTCCATGTTAAAATGATCAGCTTCAATATTGAATATATAGTGCAAGGATACTAGGGATCAAAAAGACTGGAATTGATGTATAAAACGAATCCTTATCCCACCTCAGCCTCAGCCTTCTACGACCTCATCAAAATATAAAGATAGAAAAAGGTCTTACAATCTTTTATTTCATGCTTTTTACGTGCTATAATATTGTGAATCGGACTGCATGCAACAGGATGTTGCATTGGAAGAATTATGACTAATATTTCACCTGCATGTATATAGATGTTCAATGTGTAATTGGTGTTTCTTTCACTGTACCATGAAGCTGAAAATTAATGTAGACTTACCTGAAGAAAGAGGAGGCCAACAAGGAGGTGCACAAATTAAGGATGCTGCTAGGCCAATGACATGGGGAGAGAGAGAGAGAGAGAGAGAGAGAGAGAGAGAGAGAGGACCTTGAACCATTGTAACTCTCTTTGCATTTGTAAAGCTGCCCCTGGGATTTTATTAACCCCAGTGAAATCTTCTATCATCCCTGCCATATGTAACATATTATTTCCATTGACATCTACTTGAGATGTCAATGTGTAGTTCATCTTCCTATCTAGCCCGTATAGAATGCTGAAGATTTTTTCTTGACGATGCAAGACGGCAAGCATAAATATGTTCCTTTGATTTCTATCTGTGGTCCGTAAAAATTCTTGATCCATTTTAAGTATCTTAGAAACGAACTCAAAAATCCCGTTCTTGGCAGCCCGGCAAATGGCAGTATAAACTAGGCCATCCTTAAGTTGTTGAGTATTTGATTCTGATATCATTTCACACATTTGAGAAAGAAGTGCATCGGATTGGACATGGATCCTCTTCATTTCCAGCAACTGCTGGAATATTCCTTCGACAATTATTGAGACATTGTCAATTAGTTTAACTAGATGAACTTATAAAAAATTAATAATAAAAAATTTAAAAATATCAGTCAATGATTTTGTTGAGTACTCCTAGAAACTAAATAGCGAAACATTGCTGACAGTACCACTGCGAAGAAAACAACAAAATTTGTTTACTTAAAGAAGTTAGAAAAATTCTACCTCAACAAAGCTATGTCTTTTTTTACATACTAATAATTCGCAGTTTTTGCAAGTTCCCATTGGTTTCTGTGTAGTGAGGAACTTTATTATAATACACATCCAGCAAATTAAATTGATGCACAAAATATATATTTAGTACTCATCAAAGTACGTACATCATGATAAGCTAGCTTCGCTCTAAAGCCACATCACATGATCAAATATATATTCTATTATTATTAGTACGTACTAGCTATCATATTACTTCTCACTTACTTGTCTTAACTATTATCATATTTTTTTTATAAGTAAAAATTAACTACTATTATATTATTATTTTTTTTTATGGGAAATTGACTTCATTAATTCATCAAAGAAAAGTTACATTCATGACCAGGATACATATAGAAAAATTTTCAGATCACAAGCCAACTACTGCATTTGGAGCTCCACCAGTACACAAATTATTTTGACTAGTATAGTCTTAACTAGTACTGTTGTAGCCCTATACTATCATATTATATAGCATGCATTAATTAACTTCTAAAAAATATTAATATATCAAATTAAATAATATATAATTTTGGAAGTTGGACATTTGCTCATCATGTTGATCGTACTAGCTACACGTACATGCATCATCCATTCTTATATGAATGAAAAGTCAAGTGAGTAAATATTAAAAAAACGTGAATTTTTAAGAGTGTTAATTAGTGATAATATTCCTCCGATAACTATTTTACACAATCTTATTTTGTGTTAGAATATTACCATAATTATGATAGAACATATTCATCATATTCTAGCATATGTAACTTGACTTATTCTCTAATATTGTAATATTACCATACTTATTATAGAATATATTGATCATAATATTCTAGTATATATGGTACTATTATAACTTATTCTCTCACATACATTTCGTTTATCATGTAAATCAATTATTATCAATTAATACCATTAATCTATTGTATTTTCATTATTTCTTGAGCCTCGTTTACATATAAATATAAATAGGGACAATCGATGTTATATATGTACTCAAAGACAATTAAGAATAACAAATATGTAACCTTCAAAATCTCTCTTTCCTTCCTTCTGCCTTCCCATCCCCAATTTTCTAGTTTATTATATTTGATTTTCTACATTTTGCAATCAATCAAAGTTATAGTGCTACTTCATTAAAAATAATTTTTTTTTTTTTTACTTGAGTTTCAAATTATTTTTACATAAGCACCCTGATCTATTTAGAAAAAAAATTATAAAAAAAAAATTGCAAAAATGAAGTATCGTAGGTGTACTAATTAAATTAGTTTATTGACCATTAACGCTCTTGGACTAATTAAATAATTAAGTGCAGTAGTTTGATAGGAATATATGATGAGGCTTCAAAGGAGTAAAATGTTCCATACTATATATCAAAATTTTATATACCAAGTAATATTAGATCGTACATTTATCAAAAAAAAAAAAAGGAAAGATATTGGCCAAATTAATTACAAGCCAAAATTATGGAAAAGTAAGCTAAGGCAAAATTAGCATACCTGATCTGTTATTTTGATCTTCTTGATTGCTTTGGCGTTGCTCTCCGTTTGAAACGTTCAAGAAATGAATGTCACCAGTTGGAAAAGCCAATGGATCAACTTCGCGCATACCTTTTTAGCAAGAAAGAGTTAACAAATCTAATTAACATATATGGTAGAACTTTTAATATTCTAGGGTTTGAATGAGCAATCTTCCTTATAATGACAAAAAAAATCAACAAATCAAATCTTAATTAGTATGCCCTAAGATAACAAAAAAATAATAGAATAAACAACTTAAGGATAACTTGAGTATATTTAAGTGTTTTAGTAAAACAGGACCATTGAAATTAACCAAAAATATAAGGATACATGGAGTCGGATACATGAAATGCATTCTTATCGAAACTATAATTATTAGATTCATATTATATGTTTTATTCTTGAGTTGCATTGTATATACTTTTAGATTCATATTATCTTCATTTTATAGTATAAGTTCTGGACTTATAATTTAACTCATTTATATATATACAATTTTAAATATCTGAAATTGTGGTTTATATTTATTGGCCAATTTAAAATACTAATTATGGCACTGCCAATGTTTTAACAAGGGTATTTGCTAACCTTTCATAATTTGAGGGGACAGTTGCTAGAATTGATCATTTCGGGGGTGATTGGAAATTAAATTTGTGATAGTCAGAGGGGCTTTATATATTTGATCACAATTAATGTTTAATAAACACAACACAATTTTGCGTGAAAATGCCGGCCGATACCGATTCAAATATTACGGCCAGCTGGTCTTTGATCACCTATCTAGCTAATTCAATTAACAGATCAGGGGTTAAAAAGTACTACTCTATGCCGTAGAATATATTTTTAAGGTATACATTCTCATGCATGGGTCTTTATCATATAAATATATATATTTTATAACTCTTAATTTCTTTTTTAATTACTAAGAAAACATAATCCAATATTATTGACGGTGTTTCTTTAAATGAACCATAAATATTGAAGAATATTACAGTACTGTACGTAAGAAAGAGAAGTAAAGGAGAGAGGTAATACAGGAGTAGATGCGTTGTTTCCAAAACCCGAGCTGATTTCCACTTGGGAAGGAATGACGCATAGAGGCCAATGCTAAGATGGGAGACTCGCCATACTCGTCAAGAGCCAGTGCCAAACGTGGGCAGGTTAGGATTAATCCCAAAGCAATATCTGTTAATGTGTCGTACGTACCAGGCGTATCATGTACAGAACATGCATAGAAATGGTCAAAGAGGAATTATTATATTTATATTGCCAAGATCTCAGTTGAGTATATATATATATATATAAATATTTATGGCAAGAAAATAACGGCAGCCGGCCAATTAATGGATCAAAAGTTTTAACTTTAGACTAAAAAAAATTTATACATTTACGAGGTGGCTAAATGTAATAAATTAACTGATCTACTAAATAGATCATATTAAACCATGTCAATCATGTATAGAATTTCTTATCAAACATTTCTATTACCAGATAGTAAAACATGCACGAGTTCTTACGTACCCAAAGTTCCGGTATAGATGGCACGGGTAAAAAGCGTAGCACCACTGCGGTCCTGAATCTCCTCATGATCATTATCATGTGGAATTAAATCTTTATCTGGAGTAAGATAATACAAATGGCGCGCCATCTCTATTTGCCCGGAATCAATAGCCATAACAACTGGAAGATTTTCCCCTTCGGAATGTCTAATGCTGATCAAGTCAAAGTACTTTCGAAGCATGCACTCCACCATTGGCCATTTCCCAAGCACGGCTGCCGTGGTTAGAGCTGTGTAACCGTCACTATCATACATGGCCAAGCCCTCATTCGACATTGGATAATTCACCAAAGCCTCCACTATATGCTCATGTCCATTTGTAACAGCAGTGTGAAGAGCCGTTTCGCCTTTATTTGGGATTGTCCTATTCAACGCATCGTGGGGTAGAGGCTCCTCATGAAGAATTCTAGTTGTCTCATCCAGATTACTGTCTCGCACAGCATTGTACAATTTCTCATAGCTACATAAGTACTCTTCATTTCGACATCCGGGACTCATGGAATTCTCCTCAGGCGTATCTGCGGCCATCCTAAAACTGTTATTCTTAGTATCAAATATAGAATTTTAAACGTTTATTATTATTGTTTTCAAATATGGGTTTAGTTACTTTTTGAATTCATTTTTTAGAAAAGATTTTTACAGTCCAAGGGTTAAATACTGCTAACACATATACATCTTAAAACTGTATCTAATATTACACTCCAATTTTTCTTTTTAGCTTACAATTACATGTTGTTCTTATAATAAAGTTAATATTATTAAAATATCAATAAGTTTGTACGAGGTCGGACAACTTTATTCCATTTTGGCTCTTTAACAATCGAATATTACATTAATTTTCTTAATTGTAAGCTTGATTAGATTATTATATTTATATATATATATATAACTAATTAAATTGGAGTCAAGTACTTGATCAAACCCAAACTGTTCATTGTTTTACCATGCATGCTAGGTATGGAACCGGCTTGTTTAATTTGACTAGCGGTTTTTTCTTTTAATGTGATAAGGGTTAAATACTAACTTATAAGACAGTTTTCCAATTCTTTATGAATACCATTTTCTTTTCTTTTTTTAATTTCTTTTCAAATGGAGGTATTAATCAGTTTTTGAGCACGTGCAATGTTATGAGAGAGAGAGAGAGAGAGAAACCTTGCTCGATAGCTACATGCCGCCCTCCATACCTATCTGCCAAAGTCTTCCAAGCTTCTCTGGCATTCATAATGTTCTTAATCTCAGAAAATGGCTGTGGGCCGCATGAAATCTGGATCACATGTAAAGCCAAGAAATTCTCCCGTCCTCTTCCCGGAAAGGGTTCGTCGGTTTGTTGAACGTCCTGCCAAAGATCTTGAGACAGCAAGTACGTTTTCACCCGAACCTTCCATTCCTCATAATTATATTGGTCATGAAGCAATATTGCTTGAGGAACAACCGCAGTACTAAAGGCGGCTGATGATGTAGTACCATATGTTTCGATTTGATTTGTTGTCATGTTGATGATATCCCTACATGCAACGTACGTATTGTAACGGAAGAATCTTTTGCCAAGTACTAAATATAAAAGTGAAAAGAAATTACTTATAATTTATAGCAACCTAGAATAAATAAAACTACGTACAAAATCAGTATCATGCTTTTATATTCAATGATCTAGTAATTAAAATATATAATAACTTAAATTTGTGAGAAGAGATCGAGGCAGTAAAGATCTTACTATTTGGCCAGAGGAAGAGAGAAAATAACAAAAACATTTAGATGACTTGTTATATTTCACTATTGTATTCATGCAGATCAGTTTTTCCACATCTTAGATAGCACTAAGATATGGCTAAGTTAATCAAGTGGCTCGTAAACGACAAAATATCCACAAATTTTGTCTTTTTGTGTTATTTAATTAAGAAAGCTTTGGTTTGGATCTTCCATCCCCTTCTCTTAAAAGAAAAACGGCGCCTAAACTCATTACATAGGATATAGAAAACAGTGGATTTAGATCTTTTCATCTTCCTGTATGTATAGCTCCTAATGAACTCAAAAAAGGTACGTAAAATGACATTTGAGCAGATTGAAACTTTAAACTTACGACGCTGGACGGGAGGGATTTTCTCCGAAATTAACTCTCGGATTGTAAGTCTGATGAGTTGGCTGTTGTAGTCTCCGGAAAACAACGATCGGTCTTGCAGAAATGATGACCTGCACACTCAAATATGCCTTGGAATTTCTTCCTATCGCTACTTTAAAGACGACATGATCATGACCCAAATAATTAAATTAATTAATCCTGTTGGGTCTAATCATTTCTTCTTCTTTTTTTTTTTTTTTTTTTTCTGATTAAAGCAGATGCCTTGAGATTCCAAATCATGTATTTGGGCTGCATCATTACCCGTGCTGTAACATTGAAAAAGTATTCGGAACCTTAATCATTACCGGCCGTTGTAGTGTCTGGTGAATTAAGTTACTTTATGCGTATTATTGTTATTCTTCGATATAAAATGAATTGGTCCGGCCTATTTTAAGAATAAAAGGACCGGAAGATATAAAGATAAGGAAGATAAGATAAAGTTAAATCTTTAACCATAAAGAAGGAATTTGAATACCTAAGGAGTGAATTTCTGCAAACGTGGGACTCCCATTGACTCTGATCTCTCTAGATCTCTACAAGGACAATATCTAATTCAACCTCACCTTAATCCTATTTTCTCCATTTTATTATTGAGAACTATGCGAGATCATGGGAACTTCTATAATTACCAAACATAATAGATTTCATCTCAAACGACTGTAGATGTATGTTTTTATGCTGAATCACGTAAATATTTATCTTTCTATTTTTACAATTTTACTCTTTATTTATTATTTGCTTCATGGATAGACATCCAATAACCGTATCAACGCTCAAGCCATCATTGTGGATCATTCAACCCTATTAATTGTTGGATTTGGCCCCCACCGAAAAATTGCATCATTGCTTCCAAAGGTGCAGGTGTACCGAGTGTATTATCTGTTCTGCCAGATAAAAACTTTGAGTCAGAGAATAAGGACTATGGAAATTTGCCCCTTTGTTTAGTATAAATACATCCAATTCCATATAATATCTATTTCTGATTGTAATTTCAATGCAAGCATCATATCCTCTATGTCTTTACTAGCTTCGAATTCCACTTATCTGTTTGAGCGTAATTGTATATGGTGATATCTTGATCTTTGAGATATATTAAATAATTTAAATATAAAACATAGCCAGATTGGAAAGGTATAAGATGTTGGGGTAAGAAAGAGGTTAGTGTTGTTGCCAATCCGGTATTTGTCTAGCTAAGCTGCTGGAAGTCTTGGAGATGTATTGAGGAAGAGAGATGCTCGATATTGTCTTTGCAAGGGAAGCTGAAGTTGAAAATAATAACTAATTATTGCCATGTTACTGGGTGCTAGAGTGTTTATGGATAAATAATTTATCATGGTTTGGTTAGATTGCTAAGTATGATTTAATCCCTTTGGAGACAAGATTCCACTTTTGAAGTGGAAGATTCCACTAGAGTAAGCATGGTTTTTTTCCAGGAAATTTACAGAGTTTTATGGATCAGTAATATTTATTACTCTTTATTACCGGTATGCTGCAGCTTGGACTTGACTTATGGATTCTCTGCCTTTAAGAGCACAAGTAGTGAGCTAGCTAAAATCAAATTTTAGCAAATTTTAGCCAAAAAATAATTAAAGTGCACAATAAAGTGCAACAATGGGTTGGCTAAATGTATCTACAGTAATTTTAACTTCAGATGAATGGGCTAGCTAAATTTGTTGAGTCAAAGGAGGCTGGTCAAATATTACTTTTGACTAAAATATTACCTTTCCCACTGCTTCTCTCTCTTGCGCAGTAGAAAAACTCTAGCAAATAATCACAGCTCTCTTCCTTTCCCGTTGCTTTTCCCAGGTAAAGAAATTGTCAACTTCTTCCCAGGTAAATAACTTGTTCTTTGAAACGATATTTCATTTTTTATTTTTTTGCTAGTTTTGTGAACTACTTGATATTTTTTAATTTATTTTTATTCATTTTGCTTGAAGTAGATTAAAATAATCTATCTATGGCGTCCCTAAATTGGGACGCCCCGACTCCCACGTACAAAAATCTTGAGAATCGTGACGTCAGGATGATAACAACACGGGTCATGCATTGCAATGACAAGTGCCAGGTGTGTGTACAAGCAACAATGTACAATAAAAATAAGCAGCGGATAATAAATAAGTCAACTAGTACTAGAATTTTATTTAATACAAATATCTAAATACAAAGTATTTTTAAAACAAAACCAATGTCCCAAAATAATACAAGAGCTGAAAAAGAACATAACACGAGTGATCCCAGATCACTCCTCCAGTGGAGCCAAATCCTTAGGCTCGGTATCTGCATCATCATCAACAAAATCTGCAGTACCATTAAATAGTACTACATGTAAGTTATAACCCAATCAATCCTGAGATAAAAACAAATTAATGCTACTAACATGCATGCATATGATGAAATATGCACTAAATCCAAAAATATCATTTATCCCGAAAATTGATATTTTTCCAACACATGCCAAAATCTCATTTTGACCTAAAAACATTTTCAATAAAACCTTTCCACCATTTTCCTAGAAAATAGCCCAAAACAAATATCCATCATTTTTTCAGAAAATAACTCACACAAAATTCATATTCAACACACGCTATTTTTTCAGAAAACAATCATTATCCATTTTATCCATATGCACCATGGTCTCCACTAGGGACCATCTGCACGTCCTGGCTGCATAATGAGCGATACCCAGTTCCACACCCAGTGCATTCGTGACCAGGCATCCTCTAGCCCCCGCCAGCAGAAGGCCTACGGAGTCAGCACGTAACTCGTCCGATCCCGTTGTCGTTCGGCGACAACCCAGGGGACGTCACTCAGTATATTCTGCTCCCCGAGTGACCAGAGGAGCTCCACCGAGATAGTGCCTCATCTCGGCTTGGGGTCGTGATACACACGCACCCAAAATCCATTAAAAGAGGAAGGGACCGGGGAAGATGCCAGTGAACTAACCTTTGGACCTTTTAGAAATTTTGTCCATTATATTTTTACTGTTGTGAAAGCATTACACCAGTATGAGCATACGGATCCTAAGATATTGAAATGCTGCATTCTATGAGGACAAAATTGCAACCTACTTTCAACAAGCACGCCAAAGCCTTCAAATGCTGCTCTAAGGTTTTCTCACATGTATAGAATGACAGGCCTGTTTATTGAAAGAGATCTCAAACCGTTGTCTTACAAGAAAAGCGGGAGAAATGAAGTTACTCCTACATAAGAAATTTTTTTTATCTCATGAGTAGAAACTGATAATAAATGCTTACATAATGGGAAACCTTATTTTGTTTGAAGTTAATTTGAGAGATTTAAGTCAATTTAAACTAAAAAAAGGCATACTTCAACAAAAAAATTAAAAGAAGCATATATGCTCGGTAAATAATTAATAAGAGATCTTTTGCATCTTGAATTATATCACTTTTACTTTTACACTAATATATCACTTTTAGAGCATTAGTAGTGGGCTCAACAAACTTTAGGTAAAATTTGACTAAGAAATCTATTTTTACAAATTTAGCTAGTTATTTTTTAACAGCATCAAATAACAGGCTCAATAAATCTTTTAGTATTCTTTTAAAATAATGATTATGAACTTTTAATTTATTTTAATTCTAATTATAATTTGAATTTCTCCAATGGTTATATTTTTTAACGGATATATTTTTTAACCCCATTGATCCCAACCCATTCACGTATTGAAGCAATTTATGTAACACCTCATATTTTAGTGTATTTTTATTGAATGATTATTTTAATTAATTTAAAAATTGATTCTCTTGTTTTAAAATTATTAGGGTTTTATTATATCATTTTATAATTAAGTTGTGAAAATTATTTATTTTATGTGTTTTCTTGATATTAATTACTATTTTGCATTTAAATTGGTTTGTTTTTGGGTTTTAAAATTATTATTATTTTAATTAAGTATTTCATTGCGTTTGAATTATTTTATTTAGTTTATAATTTTAAAATCATTTTCGTTGGATCACTTTTGTGATCCAAGATGTGAGGATTGGACGTCATTTCTTTCCCTCTATTTTTCTTTTCCTCCTTTTCTTTTCATTTTCTTTCTTTTCTCTCTATTTTTCCTCTCGGTCTCTCTCTTCCTGCGCAACAGCCCCTCTCTCATTTTTCTCTCTCTCCCCATGCGATTTCGGCCTCTCCTCCCAACCACCACCGCGCACCATAGTGGTCCTCACTGCTCGGCCCAGTTGACTCCCCAGCCGCTGGCGACCCTACCCCTCCAACCTCAACCTCCCTCGCGCCACCGTTTGCTTGCACTTTCCGTCTAAAGCAGCACAACTTTTGAGCTCCAGCACCGCCGTCCGGCCACCTCCGGCCACCATCTCTTCACTAGTTCTTCCCCTACTTCCCAGCAACCCAATGGACCCAACCTCGACCATGATCCGTCACCGGTGAAGCCACATTGTTCACAACTCCAATTTGACCATTTTTTACCTTAAACCCCCCATTTCGCCGCCACCCACGGCCAAAAGTCACCACCACTAGCTTCACCGACCTCTCTAGGCCGTACCCTATCAATTTTGAGTCTTGGTTTGACCTCGTTCAAAAATGAGTTTTTGATACCCACGACCAGTATATTTTTACACTGTAGAGTTGTTGTTTTGGAGCTTCTAGTTCATCATTGATCCTCCAAAAATTATTATATAGCGCTATAAGTATTTTTTCAAATGTCTTTTGAGATTTAAATATATTTTTGCACTAACTTATTTCACTGTGTTCTGGTTGGTTATTCCGGACTGAGTCCGAGGAGTACGGGGGTCAGATGGATTTGAGGACGGAGTATTTGTGTGTTGGTTATATTGTGATTTGGTTGGTTGTTGGATATTGATGTTGGTTTGGTACATTGCATGTGCACGCACGATCATGTTTTTTTTCATCTGAATCTTCCTTGTATATCTCGTGTTTAATACTCATAAATAAATGGGTTGGTTTCAGTACTTCAGTTTTGGTTCAGAATTGTAGACAAAACAATTAAAAAACTCTCAATAATAGAAAGGCTGCCTTACTTTTGGTTGCTCGTCCTTGTAGATCATTAATGGCTGGATGATAGTTGTTGATGTTGCCAAGACCAATCCACCAAGATACAGCAGGAGCCGTCCAAGATAGGAATAATCCCACAGATAGAGACGGAGACACAGACTGCCCTTAAAAGTTTTAAGGCTTATTGGCCTCACAGTGTTGGACTATCCTGCAGACCAGCCACAGATAGATCTTTTATACCAGCTCGAAATGTTCTTTCAAGTGAAGCACTAGTGGTGCATATTACGGAATGCAGCATCTCTCTCTCTCTCTCTCTCTCTCTCTCAGCCACATCCACATGAAACTAGTTATTACAGAATGCATTGATCAACAATTTCTTTTTGACATTGAAATTGATGTAAGGATTTCCATCAATCCAAGGCCTTAGTTACTCCGTATTTTCTTGTTTCTCAAAATTATTGAATGGTACATGATCAATGTATATAAAAACGTTTAAATATCACAATAGTTGGATAATTAATTATTGATGATTGATAATATATAGGTCGAACACAATTAATCACAATATATGCAAAGAAAAACCAGTTGAAAATTCATCCGTTATTGGTCCAACAAAAGGGAACAAATCTTCGGTTTTGGTTGATATTCCAATAATTCATGCAACAAATACAAATGATGATCTCCTACTGTGCATGCAAGGACCATAATTACACAGTGGATCAATTATATTAATTTACTTTTCATTTTATATTTCTTGTCGAAGATGCTTGGTCCCTAAGTTGAAATGATCATGTCTTTAAGAATTGGGAACTGAATCCATACAAAGAAGGTAACCGGAACACTAGCCAAACAAATGAGAGGAATTGCAATCTGTAATTGCTCATGTAGGATGATTAAAAGAGCACTGGAAAAGGTTATCATCATGGTCGCAATAGAGCAAAAGAGGGTCAAAAGGCCTATAATCACCTGCCTGGGTAAATACTCAAGAAAATATTTTTCTGCATAACGTGATATGAGGATTTCCAAAAACATCAAGACTGAAGTTGAGGAAGAAAAAAGTGACAATGCATCTGATATTATTAAGAGCTTAAACATTTTTTTCTTTAAGAACATTGGAAAGCCTGAAGTTTGGTTGTTACCACCTGGAATCGCAAAAGCTGCAGTGAACATAATGGTCACAATTAGAGCACCCACCACTGTACATGAAGATGTTGTGTCTTTCATCCATTTCTCTCCTTTTTCCATCATGTTCTTATGGTTCGTTGTATATAATTGTCGGGGACTTAAACCAATACCTTATAATATATCCCAATACCTTAGCCTCAGCGGCCTTCTGCGACCTGATCAAAATATATATAAAGATAGAAAAGGTCTCACAATCTTTTGTTCCATGCTCTTTCCATGTTATAATGTTGTTTAAGATCCGAAATGCCAAGATGCTGTCCCAATTTGGAATAAGAAGAAGTACCGGGCTGCAACAGGATGTTGCATTATGACTAATATTTCACCTGCATGCATGTAATAGGTGTTCAATGTGGCATTAATGGTATTTCTTTCTGTTCTGTACCATGAAGCTGAAAACTAATGTAGACTTATGGTCAAGTCTTGTTGAAATTAACTAATATTGGTGTTTCTTTCGGTTTCACTTGAGAGAATGATCTAACTTCAGTCTTATTCCAATCTGGGAGCATGATCACACGGATTTATTAATTATGTTCAACTCCCGAACACTGCACAACTCTCAAGCAATCCTATAAGGCTACCGATTATGAGCTAGTACTCATTTTATAAACTTCTATTTTTAGCTAATTGGTTTTCTCATGGAACTATTGCATGGGATTTTGTTTACCAATCATGTTAATAATTAGAGATCGAAGGGCTGCCTTGCCTTCTTTTCAGCAAGATTAACCTATATTAATAAATTAATCAAGATATAAAAGTTGTTGCAATCCTCGGCAACGGCGCCAAAAACTTGTTGAGTCTAAACTTTCACTTAAAATAATGAATAAAAAATCCAGATCAGTTTTACCTGCAAGTATACAGGTGTTGTAGTACCTTACAGGATCGAATCCACAGGGATTGACTAATGTGATAAAGAGACTAAAATAAAAATAGATTATTAAAAAGAACGAGCAATCAAAAAGAAAAGAGGTTCTTGAAATGAAGATTTTTTAAAGTAACAAAATATAATTGAAAAAATGAATCAATATGGAAAACGACTAAGGTTTCGAGGATCTATCTAATAATTTATAAAATTATTTCTGACCAAATTAGCTCAGTTAGACTAGAATAATGATTCCGTCTAACTGGAAGATTTATCAAATGAGCCCAAAAATAATCACCAAATATTGAGTTTGAATAATTTACGGTAGAAAAATTCATAAATCCAATTGATTATCACAGGAATTTCTCAAGCATTTACTATATTCAGAAATCACAGTAAATCAAGAGAAATATATAGATAATCAAAGTTTCTACTAATAACACCAATTAATTAATCAAACTCACAATATAACTCTATTATTGATCTGAAACAATATTTAAATTATTAGATTTCACCTCTTAACCTTAGTACAGAAAAATTAGCCAACCATGTTCATCACATGGTCCATAGAATTCAATTATAAATTCTCCATATGAAAACTTAAATAAAACACTGTATATAAATATGAACTGAATAATAAAACACTGTAAATAAATGAGCTGAATAATAAAAAAAACACATAAAATAACAGAGTTGCCAAAAATGGGATAAATATAAATTGCCAAGAAAATAAAACACAATTGCCGAATAACAATACACTATGAATAAATAAGCTGCCAAAAATAATACTGTGAAATAAATAAGCTAGCTGCCGAATGAAAATCTATAAAAATAAACAAAGAGTTGCCGAATGAAACACAAGTAAATAAAATGCAAAATAAGGGTTGCCGAAAGAAACATAGTAAATAAACATGAGTTGCCGAATACTTGTTTCTGAAAATAAAACACTATAAAATAACACAAGTTGCTGAAAGTAATAACACAAGTTGCTGAAAATAAAATGAAAGCCGAACTGATCAAATGAGAGCCGACTGATCGGAAACAAATAAAATCAAACACGAGCTGCTGAAAGAAAAACAGTAAAATAAACTGAAGTTCCGAAAACACTATATAAATTAAACTTGAAGATGCCGAAACTGGGATGAGAGCCGGACTGATGCCCCCAACTGAGATGTCTTTGGTTTCGTTTACTTCAAGCCTTTTTATAGGCTTCAAAAGACACAAAGAATAGTCGCCCACTGAAACGATCTGTTGGCTTGTTTCCCATTGCCGAAAACTGGTTCCCTTTTTTTTCTTTTCTTTTTCTTTCTTTTGTTCTATCTCTTGTCGGCATCACATGCTTACCAACTCTTTTATTTTCTTTTCTTATTCTTGCATCCAGCCAAAACTACACTGCATTTTCTTTCTTTCTTTTTTTCTTTTCTTTGCAGCTGAATTCCAGTGGAGCCCGACCGTGTGAGTAGAGACCACTTTAACCTGAGAGATGAAGGAGGAATGACGTGGCTTGTGGCATCAACCTCCTCTGTTTCCTCTTCAGAAAACAGAGTATGCATGCTTTCGGTTTTCACGTGGAAGGGTGCTGCCGGGCGTGGTCAGAAATCTTCCACGCCCTTAGTCGGAATCATTTCAGAAATCATTTTTGGGTTCATTTGATAAATATTCCAGTTAGACGGAATCATTATTCTAGTCTAACTGAGCTAATTTGGTCAGAAATAATTTTATAAATTATTAGATAGATCTTTAAAACCTTAGTCGTTTTCCATATTGATTCATTTTTTCAGTTATATTTTGTTACTTTAAAAAATCTTCATCTCAAAAACCTCTTTTCTTTTTGATTGCTCGTTCTTTTTAATAATCTAATGAGCCCAAAAATAAATAAATAATTATAAATAAAATAAAACTAGACTAAATATTAAAAATGTGTTGTGCAATTGAATAAATATTACCCAATTAAATCACAAGCAATAAAATTAAGCATAAATTATACTTTTAAGTAATTTAATTCATAACTTGGATTTATGCCTCTTAATCAATTTTTTCATCTAAAACCAATGATAAAATAAAAAAATAATTGAATATATATTGGTATTAAGTGTATAAAATATATAATAATTCAGCTCAATCACTGGCCATCCTTAATTATTATAAATGCCCCATGCCCAAACTAGTAGTACTTATAAATACTGAAAAAAAAAACTAATTAATTGACTATAAGATACCCATGATTTCTATTTTAGAAGGCCAAGAAAAAGTTTTCCAAAATGGCAATTTTTAGAGCAGTCCATGTTAACAGAGGTTGCCTGAGGGGCGAATATCATGCAGTACTGGCAATGGATGGAGGGGTATAGGCCGACGACATGCAGCTGGGAGGGAGGGAGGGGGAGAGAGAGAGAGAGAGAGAGAGAGATGACCTTGAACCACTGTAACTCTCTTTGCATTTGTAAAACTGTCCCTGGGATTTGATTAACCCTTAGTGGATTCTTCGACTATCATCCCTGCCATATGTAACACGTTATTTCCATCGACATCATATAAACACGTCAAAAAGTTCATCGTCGTATCTAGCCCGTATAGAATGCTAATAATTTTTTCTTGACGATGCAAGACACCAAGCATAAATATATTGTTCCTACATTTGCCTTCTTGGGTCCAAAAAAGTCGTCGATCCATTTCAAGCATCTTAGAAACAAACAAAAAATTTCCATTTTGTGCGGCCATCCTTGCGTTGTTGAGTATTGGATTCTGACAAGATCACTTTACACATTTTGAGAAAGAAGTTCGTTGTACTGGACATGGATCTTCTTCATTTCGTACAACTGCGTGATTCCTTCGACAATTATTTAGACATTTTCAATTAGTTAACTAGATGAAATTATAAATAATTAATAATAAAAAAATTTAAAAAATCAGTCGATGATTTTGATGGAGTGTAGAGGGTATAGCACATAAGTTAAGGACTCCTGAAACTGCCAAAAAATAGCAATGTACGTTAATGTACCCTCTTAATTTTCTCTTAAAAGACAAAATTACCCCTGATAAAAAGATTTTAAAAATTAAAAAATAACCCTATCAAAATAAAATAATAAATTTCAAATAATATTTGCTCAAATAAATACTTTTTTAACATAAACATAATTAAATGACCATAGATTTTGTCATTTAATACTGAAAATTCAAGCTAGTAAATATTAATAAACTTGAAATTTTAAGAAAGTTAATTATAAGATTTCATATTAACCTTTCTACTTATATAAAAATTAATTAAAAACACTACAATTTTTTCGAATTTATTTGTGAATGTTTCGATTAATGATCAATATCACTTTAAGTACTACATGAACATGCCTTATTTGTGTTTTGATTATTCACCATTAATTTAGATTCTATGCCATTATTCATAATTAATTTACATAATCTTATTTTGCAATCAATCAATGTGATAGTGCTACACAACCACCCTCTGTTTAGAAAAACAAATTATAAAAAATTGCAAAAATGAAATTTCGTAGGTCATCATGTATTATTGATCATTGCTCTTGGACTAAATAAGTGCAGTTTGATAGGAATAATTAAATTATGTGGCTTCAAAGGAGTACTAATAGATCATTATCAAAAAAGAAAAACTGAAGATGCATGCATGCTGGCCAAATTACGTACAAGCCCAAATTATATTTGGAAAGGAAGCGCTAAGGCAAAATTAGCATACCTGATCTGTTATTTTGATATTCTTCTTGATTGCTTTGGCATTGTTCTCTGTTTGAAAAGTTCAAACGAGTCTCTGATCTGATTGGAGGAGCCGACGGCGTAGTGCGCATATCTTTTTAGCAAGAAAAAGTTAACAAATCTAATTAACAACATTCTAAGACTTTTAATATATATTCCAGGTTTTGAATAATCAAATAACCCTATCAAATAAAAATAATAAATTTCAAATAATATTTGCTCAAATAAATATCTTTTAAGATAAAAATAATTATTTTAAGAAATACAGAAAAATATTTTAAAATACTACTTGCTTTTTTATGTTTCTTAAGTCTTGAGTTTCTGAGTATATTTTTTTAAATCTTTGAATTTTTCAAAAATTATTTTTAAATTTCTAATGTTTTAAATTTCAAAAAAAAAAATTTATGGAGGGCGGAGGTTGCTAATTTTTCATAATTTGAGGGAACAGTTGTTAGAATTGAAAAATTAATTTGGGGGAAATTGGAAATTAATTTTGTGATAGTTTGAGGGGCTTCATATATTTATCCCAATTGTTTAATAAACACACAACACAAATTTGCAGTAGAATATTTTTTAAGGTATTCTCATGGATCTTGATTTCTTTTTTAATTACTAATTAGAAAAAGTAATCCAATATATATATTATTGGTGGTTTTTTTTTTTTTTTTGAAAAGGCCATTAATATTGAAGAATATTACAAAATGTACATAAAGCAAGAGAATGACAGGAGAGAGTGGTAATACAGTTGTACGTAGATGCATTTTTTTCCAAAACGCAAGCTGATTTTCACTTGAGAAGGATTGACGCATAGAGGCCAATGCTAAGATGGGAGACTCTCCAAACTCGTCAACAGCCATTGCCAAACGTGGGCAGCGTTGGATTAATCTCAAAGCAATATCTGTTTTGTCGTACGTAAATGCCCGGCGTACCATGTATATAACATAGAAATGGTCAAAGAGGAACTATTATATTACAATACTATATTCTATAATTTATACCACTCACTTTATTCTTTAGTTCTTTAAGTATAATGTGGTGCCACATACCATGTTAGAAAAGTTAAAAACACAAATATAAAAAGACAGGAAAGTTAGAATTTTGGGTTATGCTTGGGGTAAAGATGAGAAATCTCATCTCATCTCTATTTCATATTATCATTACATCTTTTTCAAATCTCAATACAAAATATAATAAACAATTCAATTTTTTCAAATTCTAATTTAATTTTTTCAAATCTTAAAACTATAATAATATTAAAAAATAATATTTTAAACTTTCATCTGAACACTATTCATAAAATTTTTAAAAATTCTCATTTTATCTCATCTACCAAGCATAACCTAGTCTTCATCATTTTGTGTTTTCGACCGGGTGTCATTTTGTTTTGAATATATATTTTTAAAAAACCACGTAGCATAACATTATGATACCACGTCAATGGGACATAATGAGTAGTATAAATTAAGGATATAGTAGAATTTTCCATTATTATATTTATGTTACCAAGATCTAAAATGAAATATATAGCAAGAAAATAAGAGCAGACAATTAATGGGTTTGAAGTTTTAAGTTTACGCATAAAATATTATTGGTCGTATAAAAAAGAATTATGCTATATACAATTATTTTTTTATCATTTTGTGTTTTATGACTGGAATATATCTTATTTGCTGTAATTAATAAATTAGGTTTTGGTTTGGATATTCCATCCCACCTTATCTTCATGTACTCTTATTATTTAGGGTAGTGATAGGGTTACTACCTTATTACTATGCATTTACTATTCAAGTGCATTTAAATTTTTTTTTATCATTTTTTTAAGTATTTTTTTAACATTCTTAATACTAAGAAAAAATTAAAAAAATATATATATATCTTTACTAATTCTCATTTTTTTAATTATTAAATAAAATAAAAATTTTAAAAAAATCAAATACAAAAAAAATAATAAAAAGATAATAATTCTATCATTTTTCATTAATTTAATGTTGAGATTGCTGATTTAGGAAAACGGCTCCTAAACTCATTAAATAGGAATTAGAAAAGTACAGTGGATTTAGATCCTTTTATCCTCCTCCAGCTCCCAATGAACTGACAAAAGCTAAAACTGAAATTTGACCAGATTGAAACAGATAATGATCAATACTTACGACGCTAGCTGGATGGGAGGGAGGGATATATTTTCTCCAAAATTAACTGTCGGCTTGTAAGTCTGATCAGTTGGCTGTTGTAGAAATGATGATCGGACCTGGACCTGCACACTCAAATATTCGTTGGAATTTCTCCTTGTCGCTACTTCAGAAGAAGACATGAGGATCATCATGACCCAAATAAATGAATAAATCGTCTGACCTGTTGGGGTCTACTCAGTTCTTTTTAATGATTAAAGCAGCTGCCCTGAGATTCCAAATGTATTGGAATAGAATCATTCAAATCATCGTTACCCGTGCCCTTTGGAATGTCTAGTACTGAACTTACCTTATATGTGGCAATGGTTATCGGTGATATAAAATGAAACCGGGTCCGGCAAGCTAGATCTTTGTCAGGAATAAAGAGAAAAGAAAAAGAAAAAGAAAGATGTTAAAGTCGCGAGGATGCATGACCTTTAATGAAACAATAAATCTTCCCAACTTCCTAACACTCCACACTCCATCTTTTTTTAAAAAAATTTTTTAATTTTTTTTATTAAATAATTTTTATATGAATAGTAAATAAAAAATTTGAAATATTTAAAAAAAATTAAATTCAAAAAAAAATTTTAAAAAAATATTTAAAAATGTGGAGTGTGGAGTGTGGATGAATAGTAGGAGGTTGTGTAGCAAAACTCTTTAATCTTCATCTTTTTATATTTTCGAGTGCTATTTTATTTTAAATATATAGTTTTATAACTTTTTTTTAATAAGCCACGTGGCATGGTGGTGCCAGTTCAAGGGACAAAGTAATTAGTATAAATTAGATGACATAGTAGCATTAATCTAAAAATGACATGAATACCTCTAAAAAGGACATCATGTCCTTCAACATTCCTTCATAGTAGATTTCAACCTCAAACGACTCATGAATGTACACATTTATATATGCTGAACTATATAAATCTTTATATTTATCTTTATTTATATTTTTATATTATTATATTATTTACTTTATGAAGGAGCATCCAAGCATCATATCAATGCACAAGTCATTGTCGTGGGCCATTCGACCATATTGTATACTACAATTAATGCTATTAATCCTACATACTTCTAAAGATAGATAGAACAAGTTGGAAAGAGTAACTTTATGAAATTCTCTCATTTCTAAAGTTGCACGTGGTGGCCCCCAAAACAACACCCCACCCCTCTTTTACCCCCTTTAATGAAAGACCCTTTCCTCGCTTCCTATTCAGTGGAGGAGGTGCTGTGAAGATCTAGGAGTGTGAGCAGTATGAGTAGAAAGGCTCCCATACTGTTTGGAGGGCAAGGGGCATATATGCCAAACAAACCTGACCCCTATCTATTGTTGTAGAAGCTATTCCTAGGAAAGATTATAGTTCTTAAGTATCCAATCAATTAATCCCTCAAACTAGAGAAGCTTAAGCAGAAATGAAAAAGTGGGGGTGTTTTTTTTGGGGGGGGGGGGGGGAGGAGGGAAGCCACTAAATTGAAGGCTTCACTTGCTCGCTCTAATGCTCGTTTAGTAGACAATGAGTGGAGTGCATAAGCCCTTTTAGAGATAGGGGCGAGTACTATTTGGGCTTGTAAGTCAAGTATGGAACGAGCCTTGTCAAAGGAACATCATAAATAGTACCTACTAGTCCTACTTTTTCCACTTCGATTATGGGCTTTATAGTCTCTATGGCATTTAACCATAAGTTCGATTACATCACATTCAGTTTGAGTTGGGCGATGAAATGTTTGATAAACAATAGCACGAACTCTCGTTTGTTTACCTTCTTTCATGCAAAACTTGACCAACTTCTTGTTCATTTTTGCTCACCATCCAAGCCCCCCATATAGCAAACCCTAAACCCTAAATAGAAAATGGGAAGAAAATGTGAATAGATAATGTGAGAGAGGAAACTTTGAGGACTACATCTTCTTATTATGAATTATGGAATAAGGCATAAGTCCATATTTATGGGAAGAGAAGTGTTATGGCAACAAAAATATTACATAAAAGTAAACCCCCAAACTAACGTAGCTTCATGTGATTTATTAGATTTACTTTACAATCTGATGTACTACATCAAGCCATGTCAACTTCGATTAAAAAAAAAAATCATGTCAACTTTTAAGTTTATTTTTATATAATCTCTTTGTGGCTAAAGTATTTATTTAATAGGAAAATTACTTGGAGATAGATATAATAATCAAATCAAATCAAATCTTAACTTGAGTTTGATTTGATTTCATCTTTATCTCTAATCTCTCCTAAAACTCAAGGTTGATAAGAATGAAGCCTTGAGTTTGAAATTCATTTGTTTCTTGTCATGAAAATTAATCCAAGGTAACAAGTCCTTCGTCAAAGAAGAGTTGATTTGCTGATGAAGACGAAAATCATGTGCTTGACAACAAAGTCGAAATGTAAATCTACTAGACATCAATGGGTCACATGACTAGTTATGGTTGCGATGGCATACACCATATCCCGTTTGGGTACGCAGATGTGCGCCCAGGCCCGCAAGACTCAAGCCCATTATATCCTCAACAAAGCATTAAAAATGCTTTTGTTATGTTGGATCGATTATTTCTGCATTGATTTTGTTGGTACTGATTTTCTATTCTAGTGCCTGTTCATTCTTTAATGTTGTGAATCTCTTTTTTATAGACATTCTCAAGGGGTCTAGACTTGGAATTGGATAGTTCTATTTTGGACGTGGTTTGTCCGAATTGACCCATGCGGTCTGGTCTGGTATGCCCATCGCAAAGTTTTTATGTACGGGGATACTTACAACAGATGTTAGTTTGACTTGTAATTTTGAGTCGAGATGCAACTTCCTTTATGGAATGAAATGAAATCTATTTTTTTTAAAGAGAGAGAGAGAGAGAGAGAATAATTTGTAATTCAGATTTCATCTAAATTAGTTGACCACTGCCAGATTTTTTCATTGTAGAGAAGTAGACAAGGTTTATTTTGCAGGAAATTTAAAGAGTTCTATATATGGATCAGGCAGATTCTTCAGAAGCAAGTCAAACAGCCCCTGTAAAAACAAAGAAAATACTATTTAATACAGGTATGTTGCAGCTTGGACTTGACTCATGGATTCTTTGCTCGTTAAAGTGATATATATACTTTAGCTGTCCACCTTATTGGGGAGTAATTCAAGATGCTAAAGACCTCTTATTAATTTACGTACGGAGCATACATGCTTCATTTTGAATATTTTTTTTCATGTTGAAGTATTCCTTTCTGGGTTTAAATAATCTCCCAAAATAACTTCAAATACAATATAAAGGTTTCCCATTATGGGAGCATTTATCAGTTTCTATTCATGAGATTAAAAAAAAAAAAAAAAAAGGTCTTATGTACAAGTAACTTCATTTCTCCCTCTTTTCTTGTTCGATAGCTAGCGACAAGATTCCTAACATGAAACTAGTGGTGCATATTACGGAATGCAGCATCTCTCTCTCTCTCTCTCTCACAGCCACATCCACATGAAACTAGTTATTACAGAATTCATCGAACAATTTTCTTTTTGACATTGAATTAATTGATGTAAGGATTTCCATCAATCTAAGGGCTTAGTTACTCCGTATTTTCTTGTTTCTCAAAATTAATGAATAGTACATGATCAATGTATGTAAAAGGGTTTAAATATCAAAATAGTCGGATAATTAATTTATTGATGAATGATAATATATAGGTCGAACATAATTAATCACAATATATGTGACGCCCCGACTCCCACGTACAAAAAGTCTCGAGAATCGTGACGTCAAGATGATGACAACAAGGTCACGCATCCCAACGACAAGTGTCAAGTGTGTGCAAAAAAAATAAACAGTGCACAAATAAAATACACAGTGGATAATAATTAAGTCAATTAGTACCAGAATTTTAGTTTAATACAGTATCGAAAATACAAACCTCATAAAAACAAGCCAAAGTCCCACAAATAATAATATAAGTCTGATAAAATAAACAAGTCATAAGTGATCCCAGATCACTCCTCCGGCGGAGCCAAATCCTCAGGTTCGGCATCTGCATCATCATCAACATAATCTGCGGTATCATTAAATGGTACCACAGGTAAGTTATAACCTAACCAAATCCTGAAATAAAAACATATTTAGGTAACTAACCATGTATGCATATGATGCAATATGCAATAAATGTAACACAAGCCAAAAATCTCATTTGGCCCAAAAATATTTCCAATAACATCATTTCCACCATTTTTTCAGAAAATAGCCCAAAAATCAATATCCATCATTTTCCCAGAAAATGATACACAAAAACATACTCACGCTATTTTTTCAGAAAATAGCCATTTTTCCATTTATCCATTAATCCATATGCACCATGGTCTCCCCTATGGATCATCCGCACGTCCTGGCTGCTTTACGAGCGATGCCCAGTTCCGCACCCAGTGCGTTCGTGGCCAGGTCATCCTTTATCCCCTGCCAGCAGAAGGGCCACGGAGTCGGCACGTAACTCGTCCGATCCCGTTGTCGTCCAGCGACAAATCAGGGGACATAACTCAGTATATTCCGCTCCCGAGTGACCAGAGTTGCTCCACCAAGATAATGCCCCATCTCGGCTTGGAGTCGTGATACACACGCACTTAAAAATCCAATCCACATGAAAATCCAGTTTTCAAAATAACAACATGATCATGAATGCAATTACACGAAAAACTTAATTTTTCAATTTACAAACATGAATATGCGTGCAATATGCAATGTACTAAACCATAACAACTGTATCCAATAATCAAGGCCAAACCACAATAACAATTATCTAACAACAACCCAATCACAATAACCAACACAACAAATATTCCGTCCTCAATCCATCCACCCCCGAACTCTTCGGACTTAGTCTGGAACTAACCAGAACACAGTATAATCAATTAGTGTAAAAATATATTTAAATCTCAAAAGATTGTTTAAGAAATACTTACAGCGCTATAAAATATTTTTAGGAGGATCACGAAGCACTGAAATCACCAAAACAGCAACTGTCACAGTGTAAAAACACTGTGGTCGAAACGCAGTGAAACCTAAATTTCACACGAGGTCAAACGAAAACTTGAGAATGGTAGGGTAGAGCCAATGGGAGGTGGTGAAGCTAATGGTGGTGGCTTTAGGCCGTGGGTGGCAGCGGAAATGGGTGTTTAAGGCCGGAAAGCTCAAATCGAAAATGGTGTTCGATGGGGTGACTCTGGCGACGGATCGGGGTTGGGGTTTGGTCTAAAAGTTTGCTAGTCGGCCGGTGAAGAGGTGGTGAAGAAATGGTGGCCGGACGGTGGCGGAATGGCAACATGAAGCTCGCAGCTTCGCACGGCTCGCGGCGGCTAACGGCGGCGTTAGCCGTCTTGGGATTTGGAAGGGTGACTCGCCGGCAGGTGGGGAAGCCGATGGTGCTGGCGGTGTCGACCATGGGCGGCCGAAGGCGGCGCTGGGTGGTAAAGGGCTGAACGGCGTGGGTGAGGAGAGAGAGAGGGTTGGGCTAGGAGAGGGGATCTGCGGGAAAGAAAGGGGAAAAAGAGAAGAAAAGGAAAGAGAAAAGAAAAAAATGAGGGAAAAAGTAAGATCCAGTTTTTTCATCTTGGGTCCAGAAATAATCTAATGAAGAAGATTTTAAAACTGAAAGCTAAATAAAATTAATCAAACGTAGTGAAAGATTTAAATAAAACAATAATTATTTTAAAACCCATAAACTAACCAATTTAAATTAAAGATCACTTTAAATGTAAAACAGCAAATAACATTAAGAAAACACCATAAAAATTAATTTTCACAATTTAAAATATTATAAAATAATATTTAAAAACTCTCATAATTTTAAAACAAGATAATTAATCACTAAATAAATTAAATAAATCCTTCATTAAAAATATACTAAAATTCGGGATGTTACAATACATGCAAGATAAACCTGTTGAGATCCATCAGTACTTATCGGTCCAACAATGGGGGATCAAATATTCGGTTTTGGCCAATATGCCAATAATTCATGCAACAAATATATATACGTGATACATCTCCTGCTGCAAGCAGTACCATAATTACAAAGTGGATCGAGTATATTAATTAACTTTTCATTTTCCTGTCAAAGATGCCTGGTCCGTAGGTTGAAATGATCATGTCTTTAAGAATTGGGAACTGAATCCATACAAAGAACATGACCGGAACACTGGCCAAAGAAATGAGAGGAATTGCAATCCGTAATTGCTCATGTAGGATGATTAAAAGATCACTTGAAAAGGTTATCATCATGGTCGCAATAGAGCAAAAGAGAGTCAGAAGGCCTATTATCATCTGTCTCGGCAAATACTCAAGAAAATCTTCCTCTGAATAACGTGATGTGAGGATTCCCAAAAACATCAATACCGAAGTCGAGGAAGAAAATAGGGACAATGCATCGGATATTATGAAGACGTTGAACAAAAAATTGTTCAAGGACTTTGGCAAGCCCATGCTTTGGTTGTTATCACCTCGAAATGAAAAGACAGCTGCAAACATAATAGTAACAATGAGAGTACCCACCACCGTACATGACGTTGCTGTATTTTTCATCCATTTCTCTCCCTTTTCGTTCATATCCGCGTGGTTCTTCGTAAATAGTTGTCGGGGAGTTAAACCATCCCGATTTTTAGTTTCCTCATACTTGGGAAGGACGATTCTCTTTACCTCCTGCATTTGTTAGCAAGAAATTGTTAGATCAAGAATGCTACCAAATTAACTATTTACTTGGATATATAGTATTATGAAGACTGAAACTCTAACTTTACACAGAAGAAATAGCAAATATAATACTTCCAAATTATGATTAATCTACCTAGTCCATGATAAAATCGTCAGCTCCAATATTGAACATTATATATATAGTGCTAGATATATATTCCAGACACGTACAATGATAGAGAAAAACAGCACTGGAATTGATCTATAAGACCAATCCTTATATATCTTAGTACGTGGTACCTAATTAGCCTCAGCCTTCCCTGATCAAATCTATTTAATTATATAAAAGCCAAGTTTTAACTTCCTACTTGGCATTCAGACCGTAATTTCCGATCTTAACTCACTTTCACGGTTTACACGTATACACAGTTTACTCTGTCCAAAAGATAAAAAAAAGAACCAACACGTTCTTTCAAAATACTTTTTTGTTTGAAACGTGTTGGCAAGAGTGCCATTTCGCTCTGAAAACCAGTCTGCCATTTCAATGTCGCTCTCGCTCCTTCTATACATAGAAGTAAATCGAATTGCATACTCCATTCCACCCATCTCCTCATGCGAACAATACTCCACGATTATGAGATACTTCAATTACGGGTTGAAGTAGTTGATCCGGGCTGAATCGATAAAGACGAAGAAGGCAATTCGAGATCTGCGCCCCCAGCAGTTGGATCGTCTCCGGGAGGAATTGATTGGTAGCCGAAAGGACACTACGAGACAACATCTCGGTGGAGTCCCAAGACAAAAGTTTTTTGTGCTCGAATGGAACCACCTTCTGAAACCCTCGATTCCTCTACTCCCAAATCTCACAAAGCCTTTTCACTAAAAAATTCCTCGACCCCAATTCAACCACCGCTCACATATATTTGGAGATAACTCGGCCAGATCCCGGGGATGAAGACTGAAGAGAAATAAAATAGAGGGAAAAAGGTTATAAGTTTGATAAAAGCTTTTTCTTTTTGTTTGATTTTTCCAAACAATTGATTTTTCTTTTCTATTTGGGTAAAAAAACAGAGAGAGAGAGAGAGAGCGGGGAAGAAAACGACCCGAGGGAACCGATAAGAGGAGGCTAGGTGGGCCAATGTGACTGGAGATATCCTCAAGAACAAAGGGAGGTATGCAGAGGCGTTCAAGTGGCTGCGGGATCAGTAAGGTATAAGAATCTATCTTTCGAACTTATTCAGTTTTATTGCAATAGTAGATTAATTTTTGGTCTTTCTGGCTTGCGGTAGACTGCTAAGACCTCTCTGTTTCTTCACTTGCAGCAAGTTGTCTTTAATTCTCAGTTTCTAACTTTGTAATTTTTTCCTAAGAAGTTTTTGCATTTCCCTCTTATTTTTTCCAAATATAAGAATTTATCTTTCGAACTTATTCAGTTTTATTGCGAGAGTAGATTAATCGTTGGTCTTTCTGGCTTGCTATAGTTTGCTAAGACTTCTCTGCTTATTCTACTTGCAGCAAGTTGTTTTTAATTCTCAGTTTCTAACTTTCTGTAATTTTTTTCTAAGAAGTTTTTGCATTTCCCTTTTATGTTTTCCTTGCATCATGCTGTCACAAGTAATCTTGCTGAACCTTGGCCTAAATTTCTATTTGTGCTTGATTTACACCCATACCACTTTTAAAAGTTGCTTTGTGAGTCTTAAAACTGGCGCCATATAATGAATTTATTGGCTGTACCATGGATAGAGGAACTATGGAAAGTTAATGGTGGAAAATGTGCCAACTTAGATATCTCTTGGCTATTATTATTCATAGTTTTGAATGAATATCTCCAAATTTTGGTTTGGGGTTTTTTATTGTTAATTATATCTGAAAGTCTGTACGTACCAGGAAATGGTACCTGTTAAGATTTGGTTTCCTTATGATTTTGGGTGTAAGTTGTACTTTTAAGAGTCTTGCAAAAGTTTGTAAGGTTGGAAATGTGATTTTTTTTTTTGTTGGAGAGTAATGTTCATAAAGTTTCTGTGTAAAATGTTACTTCATCCATTTTTCATATATTTAAGGGTTAGGTGAGTCTTAAGTAATGTTCTACACCATGGACTGTAGCCTTAGTCTCATCATTGTTGCTTGATGTATTTCAATTAGCTTAAAGGTATAAATCTCAGAGTCTTTACCAGAGTAGTTAATTATTACTGATTTATTTGACTGCTTTCTTTAATTTTTGTACCCCCCTCTTGAAAGAAGGGTCTTTCATGCTTCTTTCTTTTTGTTGTGTGAGCTTTTTTGTGGTTGGGGGTGGGTTTTTGAAGTGTTATTTTTCCTCATTGTTTTAGCAGTTCCTTTCATATTCATATAAATGTTATTAGTAATTTTTGTTGTTGGTTTTGATCTCTGTGTTATACCATATTTGTTTGTGGGTAGGTTTGGATAGTGTGTTATGTTAGGGATCTCTTATATTAATTAAAGTCACCATATATCCTATTTGACACACACAGTGGCCTTTAACTCTCAGGATAATAGAGACCAACCTTACAATATAAACTCCAACATTCTGAACCAATTCATTATCCAATATGTTAAGAACACTTGCAACCTGATCAGATAAAAAGATTTGAGTCCATAGACTGGGACAACTGAAAATTAATTTGTTATAAAACAACATATGAACATAACACAAAGTGGAAGAAAATTTGGAGAAATCTGGAAATATGTGGCCTGAAATCTGATGCAAGGTCTCACTAGCCTGAAACAGAAGTCAGTGGTGTTTTCGCTTAGTACCCAAGATCCACTTGGAAGATTGGTTATGAAAAAGTTTCTCTATAGATTGATTGTACTGTTGATTCAATCAACTTGATTGGACTCTTTTAAATAGAATGGCATGCATGTTTCCAGGAGGAAGCCTTGAGGTTAAACTCACTAATGATCCATCTTTTTTGCCAAAAAGTAGATAAATAATAATCATTTTTTCTTTTATATTTTTCTCTGCATTCTCCTCTTCCCTTACTTCATAAATGTGATTTCCTCACCATGAGTGTTAGCCATAATGGGGCTGTATCATGGTTATATTGATCTAGATTAGCTCACATAGGTGTTAATTTAGTCCTTTATTAGGGATTATGCTCGGTGTTAACTTCTTTATATATTTCATTGATAGATCTCTATTTTTATATCATAGCCCACCTCATGGTTTTTCACAAGTTTACTGGATACATGAGTCACCTATTTAGAAGGAAGAAAAAGACTCCTCATAGTGAGAATGCTATTTTCCACTGTGTTTCCTGCTTTCCTGAGCGCTTATGTTGGTTTTCTGGTTACACATTTGAAGAGTTTGTGATCCATACATTTCCAGTATAGTGTTGCACCTAGACATGATAGAAGAATAATGGAAAAGGATGGTAATGACAACCTAAAAACTCATATTTTGTTCAAACACAATATATATATATATACACACACCCAGTTTTTACACACACACACACTCGGTTTTACTTTTTCTTATCTAAAATTGAAAAAACAATACAAAAAACACAGACCCATGAGCATAAGCAAGTGCATAATATCAAAATTAGATGTTTTGTTTTTTCCTATTAAATTAACTTCTACTTTAACACTGTGAAGTTAAATCAACAGAGTAAATGAAGGTTCTTAATGGATTCCAACGTGAGGTTCAGTTGCTTATGAAGAAAACATTATAAAGATGAGGTTCACTCTGGAATGTCTCCATGGATGCTGGAGACTATTCCTGCACGCAGCATGGTTAAACATAGTTTGACATAAGAAAAAGCAACAAGACATTAGATTCTTTTTGGGTATGAACCTTGCTTACATTTCTTATTTGTAGTGAATGTTCCTGCCAAATGATTAATATTTTCATGTAAATATTTATTGGTAAAGTGAACTCTTTATATGCATGCTCCATTTTATATATATTTGATATACATTTTTTTAATAGTTGTGGTAGTGATTATGTATGATAAACTACTTAGATTTATAAACTTCAGCATAAATAACGGTCCGCGCATTGCGCGGGTTATAGGCTCGTTATTATAAAGACAGAAAAGGAATCACAATCTTTTATTTCATGCGTTTTACGTGTTACAATATTGCTCAAGATCCCAAATGCCAACGTGGCTGCCCCAATTTGGAACAAGAAGAATCGGACGGCAACAGGATGTTGCACTCGAAGAAGTATATTATGACTAATATTTCAGCTACATGTAATATATAGGCGTTCAATGTGGCATTAATGGTGTTTCTTTCTCATCTGTACCATGAAGCTGAAAAATTAATGTAGACTTAGGTCAAGTGATCTTGTTGGAAGCCTACTTCATATTTTTATTTCGGTTTCATTTGAGAGACTCAAGTTCGAACAAGAATTTAAGTAATAATATTGGTATCGGGCTACTGATCATTACAAGCTAGTCATTTTATAAACTTCTCTTTTTAGGTAATTGGTTTTCTCATGGAACTATTTCATGGGATTTTGTTCACCAATGAATTAATAAGAGAACGAAGGATATATGCCTTGCCTTCTTTTCAGCAAGATCAACCTACATCTATAAATTAATCAAGATATAAAACTAGCTAGGGGTATAACTGGGATCCTTATAAGTACCCCAAACTAGTATACTAGTAAATACAGGAAAAAAAATAAAAATAATAAAGAAAATCAATTAAGTTGATTAGATACTCATGATTTCTAGTTCAAAAGCCCATATATGAAAAGGTTTACCAAAATGGCAATTTTTAGAGCAGATCAATCGATGAACTGTTGCAAAGCCTCTACAGCAACCGGTAAATAATGGATTAGGACCGGAGCAATGAATTGAAGTGAGTTGGTTGACGAGAATCTTTACGCCGCGAGTTAAAGTGGCTTAATATCTATTAAAAGAGAATATGTCTAAATCGTCAGAATTGTTGCACGCAGTACCCAAGATGGTGTGTGTGATTATATGTTGGAGATTAAGGACTAAGGGCGGAGGCCGACACGGTGGAGAATGGCATCAGAAGGTTGCCTGAGTGGCGCATATCATGCATGCAATGGATATAGGGCGATAGCTAGATTTGAGCTTCAAATTCCTCTAAATGGAAAAAGACAAAAACGTAAAACGAAAAAGCTTAAAAGCTGGCTGGAGAAATGGCCGAAGAAAGAGGAGACCAACAAGGAGGTGCAAAAGCTCGATCCTCTCCTTTCGCCTCGGGCGAGCACAAAGGTGGATCCTGCATGCTAGGCGGACAACATAGGGATGGGGAGAGAGAGAGAGAGAGAGAGAGGACCTTGAACCATTGTAACTCTCTTTGCATCTGTAAAGCTGCTCCTGGAATTTGATTAATCCTGGTGGAATCTTCTATCATCCCTGCCATATGTAACATGTTATTTTCATCGACATCTAAACATGTCAAGGAGTAGTTCATCATCGTATCTAGCCCGTATAGAATGCTAAAGATTTTTTCTTGACGATGCAAGACAGCAAGCATAAATATGTTCCTTTTTTTTTATATCTTCGGTCCATAAAAATCGTCGATCTGTTTCAAGTATCTTAGAAATGAACTCAAAAATCCAGTTCTTGGCAGCCCGGCAAATGGCAGTATAAACTAGTCCATCCTTAAGTTGTTGAGTATTTGATTTTGATATCACTTCACACATTTGAGAAAGAAGTTCATTGTACTGGTAATGGATCCTCTTCATCTCGTACAACTGCGTGATTCCTTCAACAATTATCGAGACATTTGTCAATAAGTTAACTAGATGAAATTATTAAATAATTAATAATAAAAACGAATTAAAAAAAAAAAAGAAAAACTGTGAGTTGATTTTGATGGAGTACTGGACAGGGTTTACCAAAGAAGTTGAGGACTCCTGAAACTAGATAGCAACACGTTGCCGACGACAGTACTGCAAAGAAAACAGAAAAATAAAATTGTTTACTTATATATATTAGAAAACTTTTATCCAAAGAAAGCTAGCAGAATATTTCTTTTCCTACATACTAATTCGCAGTCTTTGAATGTTCACGTTAGTTTCTGATTAGTGAGGAACTTTTATTATATAAATATATATATATATATATATACATATATATTTGTGTATGTGAGATATCTCGTACTAAGTGATAAAAATAAGTAGTGTATGGGATCTAACATTACTTGAAGATGAGAAGTTTTTACACCTTGTAATGATTTCAACAAGACTCCAATTATATTATTGAGTAAGTACTGGCTCAAATCTTAGTTGGCCCTCCCTTGAGGTGTTAAAATATATAATATACAACGAACCTCGTCATAGGCATGAAATATAGGTGCATGTATCGATCATTGCTCTTAGGCTAAATAATTTTAGTTTGAGAGGAATAAAGGATGTGGCTTCAAAGGAATAATATTCCATACTATAAAAATTTTATATACCAACTTATGGATCACAGATTATCACAAAAGAAAAACTGAAGATCATGTTGGCTAAATTACAAGCCAAAATTATGGGAAAGTAAGCTATTGATGCCAATTTTAGTACACCTGTTACCATCGGGGCCCCTGCAAACAGAACGGACCTCGGAAGCCTAAGGGGGGATGCCTCCTATGCCAAAGTTATTTCTTATCCTTTGGTGTGTTTGTATTCATGAAGGAAAAAGCCGCATTCTTTAGGCTTACCTTCACTTCCCTATATATTGTTGGGGGTGTTGGTGCAACCTTCCCTCTTGCTTGAGGTCTGACATGGGCATGCCTCTTGAGAGGGCATTTCGGGGCATTTGATGCGGTAATCCTCTCTGGGCCTCTGACCATCTTGACATGGGTATGTTTATTGAGAGACCGCTTCGGAGTATTTAATGCGATAACCCTATCTGGGCCTCTGACCCTCTTGAGTCCTTGACATGAGTGTGTTCTTGAGAGGCCACTTCGATCTGACTTTACCCCCAACTGGATTCGTTGGGATGGGCTGGCTCCATACGTCGTGGCTAGCCCATCACCCTCTACAAGGATGCAGTCGAATGATCACATTTACCCGCAAGTTTCTCCTTGGTGGGCCATCCTTAACGGCAAGAAGAAGGGGCCTCTAAGGCCAACTCAAGGGCCTGGAGGACTCTTCTATCCCCTGTGGTTCTTTAAGTGTATTTTTCCTAAAAAATTCAATTACCAGCTGGTCTTTCACTTAATTCTAATTCTGATTATGATTTTTTTTTAAAATATTTTTTGAAATTAACATATCATGGGATTAAACTTTAAAGAGTGTACGCATGCAGTAGAATATATTTTTTTAAGGTATTCTCATGGATCTTCATTTCTTTCATAATTACTAAGAAAACGTAATATTCCAATATTATTTATGGTGTTATTAAATAAACCATTAACATTGAATAATATTACACGTGACAAAGAAGTTCATTGTACTGGTCAATTAATGGTCGTGGATCTTCTTCATTTTAGGGGTGGGCAGTGGGTACTGTACCCACGTCCCGCATCTAGCGCCCCTAGTGGGAGCGGGGGAGAGGGGCCGGAGGGCCCAACCCCGTCCTATATTTCTCCTGCCCCGCCCCCACTTACATGTTTATATATATTATATATATATTTATATTTTACAAATTGTGTATATATAAATATATATTACAATTTGTTAGACTTGTTCGTAAAGTATGTACTCGCAAATTTAAAAGTTACATAATTTTTAAATTAAAGTCATATTTACAAAATTTAAATTTACAATTTGAGTCTAAAAATGTATTTTTAATCATTTTTAAATTTAAAAATAACTTTTAAACCTAATAGTTATTTTTTAAGTAGACATGAGGCGGGGCGGATTTCCAATCCACCCCACACCCTGCCCACTCCTGCCCCTAGAATACGGGAGCGGGAGATGGGGGTGAAAACTCCACTCCTACCCCGCATGAGATGGGAGCTATCCCACACCGTATGGTGTGGATAGCACCCCTATTTCATTTCGTACGTACTACTGCATCATTCCTTCTACAATTATGATGTACATTGTCAATTAGTTAACTAGATGAAATAATAAATAAAATAATAAATAAAATATAAATAAATAAAATAAGTAACAAAATCAGTGAATGGTTTTGATGGAGTGTACAGGGTATACTAAAGATGTTGAGGAATCCTACGGCACAACTTCCTGACAGTACTGCAAAGGAAAAACAAAATTTGTTTACTTATATATACATATATATATATATATATATATATATATATATATATATATATAATTTACCCCAACAAATGCCCAGTTTTTGCAAGTGCCCATTAGTTTATGTTTAGTGAGGAACTTTAATTTAATATATACAGCGCCCAGTAAATTAAATCGATGTGCAAAATTAAAATATTTAGTACTCATCAAAGTACGTACACGAGCTAGCTTTGCTGTAAAGCCACATCATCAACTATTCTATTATCAATACTTATTAGTGATATAAAGCTACGCCATTAATGTTATTTCTCACTTGTTTGTCTTAAATATTACTATCATATTGTATAGAATTAATTAGTAACAGCTTATAGCTAGCATATATAACTTAATTTGGAAGTAGGGTATTCTTATATTAAATTACCATAGATTTGGTCGTTTAATGAAAATTCAAGTTAGTAAATATTAAAAAACATGAGTTTTTTTAAAAAATAATTAGAACATTAAAAATTTAGTAATCGAAGAATGAAAAATTTTAAAAAAATATATTTTTTTCATATATCATGAACAGAATTAAAAATAACAATTTATATAATAAAGCTGGTAACGACTTCTAGATTTTTGAAAATTATGAACTAGATGATCATTTTTTTAAAAAAACATTGTGACTTGAATAATCAATTTATTCAATTAAAAACAATATATAGTTTTTTGAAATATGTGTGAAGGCTTCGATTAATGACCGTCATTAATAACTACATGAACATGTCTTATTTGTGTTTTGATTATTCATAATTAATTTAGATTAAATTCCCTTATAAATAATTAGATAATTAAGAGTAGTGATATTCCTCCTATAACTATTTTACATGATCTAATTTTACAATCAATCAATGTGATAGTACTGCTACTTCATTAAAAATATTATTTTTATTTGAGTTTTAAATTTTTACGTACATAACCATGCACCCTCTATTTAGAAAGAAATTATATATAAAAAAAAAACTTGCAAAAATGAAATTTCCTATAGGTGTATCGATCATTGCTCTTGGACTAAATAAGTGTCGTTTGATAGGAATAAATGATGTGGCAACTTATATCATAGATAAGATCATAGATAATTATCACAAAAGAAAAACTGAAGATGCTGGCCAAATTACAAGCTAAAATTATGGGAAAGTAAGCTAAGGCAAAATTAGCATACCTGATCTGTTATTTTGATCTTCTTGATTGCTTTGGCGTTGCTCTCCGTTTGAAAAGTTCAAACGAGTCTCACTGATCGGAGGAGCCGACAGAGTGCGCATACCTTTCCAGCAAGAAAAAGTTAACAAATCTAATTAACAACATTGTAAAACTTTTAATATATTTTCTAGGTTTTGAATAATCAAATAACCCTATCAAATAAAAATAATAAAGTTCAAATAAGAAATTTTAAAATACTAATTTCTTTTTTATGTTTCTTAAGTCTTCAGTTTTTGAGTATTTTTTTTTTTAAATCTTTGAATTTTTCAAAAATTATTTTTAAATTTCTAATGTTTTATCAAGGGTATCTGCCAAATTTTTTTATGGAGGGGGAATTTGCTAATTTTTCTTAATTTGAGGGAACAATTATTAGAATTGACAATTTTGGGGGTGATTGGAAATTAATTTTGTGATAGTTTTAGGGCTTTATATATTTATTCCAATTGTTTAATAAACACAACGCAAATTTGCAGTGAATTAATGCCCGATATCGATCCAATTACGTACCAGCTGGTCTTTTACCTAATTCCAAATCTGATTATGATTTTTTTTTTCTTTGTTATAATTAACAGAGCAGGGATTAAAGATCAGCACTACTCTTTGCAGTAGAATATTTTTCTAGAAAGGATTATAGCGACAAAGAAATTTTATAAAAATATACCTACAAATTAACATGGCTAATAAATATGATATGTTAAATCAATTTTATAATAAGAGTAATTTTACTATCTAACGAACCACATCAAACCATATCAGTTTTTGGATTTATTTTAAGAGACACTACAAAAAATATAGGCTATTGAGGCGATTTATTGTCTGTCGAAAATAATATCGCCGCAATAAGCCATTATTCACGACGATTTCTTAGTCAACACGGCTTCCAACCTGTGTATTTTTAGTTTTACCTTTTGGAGCGATTTTAACCACATTTGCGGCGCTAAAAATTCGCTGCAAATATATTTTAGCTTTTGCAGTGCTTTAACGACAATTGCGGGATTTCCTTGCCAAGGGTGAGAAAGGGTTGGATTTAGACAGTTAAACCAAGACACAGAAAGTAAGATAGTATGAACTACTATCCTGTTGATAAGCACCCAGTTTGGAGCTTAACCCAGCCAATGATATTCTAGAATTTTGTTGCTCATAGAACTTTGGGAGAAAGTGTAACATGTTAATTTATCATTGGAAATAAAGTACATAAATAACAACTCAGATCACAATCACAGACATAAAAGGAACAGAAATAGGATAGGTATATGATTATGATTGATTCCATGAAACTATACTAGGAATTAAGTAAATCTTACATGCCCTCCTTCTTTGACCTGTATTCAAGGTACTTTGTCAAAATATCATCAACAGTTGGTGAACGTGGAAGTTTAACAAGCTGCAGAAAAAAGGATTCTCTGATGAATCAATATATTTAGGAAGTTAAATTTCTCATGAGCATACAGACTACTACAGGATGAGCGGTAAGTCAGAAAAATGTTTCAGTTCAAAATATGTGATCACTTACAAGCATCCATATAGCAAAAATAAAAGAATAGCGTTCCAGCAATTACACGCTCTGTTTATTTATTAGATTGAGAAAACATTCCAGGCTTACTTTGTCCTGCTGAGTAACAAACTCCCAATCATCAACCAGTTGCTTCCTTAGTGTAGATGGAATTTGTATCCTAACAAGCTTTTCTAGAGAGGTATTGTCCTTCTAAAATTCATTAAACCACAGTAAATCTAGCATTATAAAAAAAAAAAATACACCGTCAAAACCAAAACAAGTGCTACTAATATAAGAATGTTCCAAGCAATCAGCGGTATTTCATATGACTAAAGGCTGCTTCACCACAAGCCCAAAAAACTCGTTTACAAAAGAAAATCCAATCTCCATCAAGGAAAATTACATATCTTTGTTCCTTGTCATTCATTTTTTTCTACAAAAATCTGTCCTAGTAATGGTTATTGAACAATTTTAAATGCATCATTGCGACCATGAAAATGAATGTTAGAATTACTGTCTATATATCACTATCATAAGGGACGAGAACAAGAAATAGCAGAGGAACACAGAGACATTTTGCATGGGAGCACCAATGTGTCTGATAAAGATCCAGAATATGAAAAACAAGAATATTTAAGTAATCTATTTTAACATAAAACAAACCAGACCTCAGCACCTGAGTCACTCTTTCGCTTCTTCCCCTTTGACACTGCAACAATTTCCACATTAAGTTGTTAATTAACTTCTCTATAATTAGATCTCTTGAGAATAGAAAAAGTTACAAATACAATGTCTGTTAGGAGGTAGCAAAAAAAAGAGGGAAGAGAGGGAAGTCCACCCAGGCCAGCTCTTCCATTAGGCGAGTTAGGCAATTGCCTAAGGCCCCCAACGAAAGAAAGCCCCTAAAAACAATATAAAGTACAATTTTTTTAAGAAAAATATATAGCTAATCAAAAATTTTAATTAACTCAATAAGAATGGAAATATAAACAAGATCAAATAGATATTATGTCATTATTAGTTTTTAAAAGTATTGCAGATAATAATCATTTTGCCTATTCTCCTTCTAAAAATGTACTTCTCTTTTGTTATTATTAGTTTAATATATAATTAATGTGAAAATTATAAATAGCAAAATCTAATTTTTTAGTGTTCATTAAAGGTTTTTGTATAATTATTTGAAGCGGTAAGGGCCCATTTTTTTTTTTTCAAATATGTAAGTTGTTTATAGAACTTTATTGACAATAATGACTATAATTGTATATAAGAGTCTAAAACACTTGTAAAACTAGATTTGATAAAATTCTCTCTAAATAAAAAAATTTCTAATAAATATTAAGTCAGTTATTAGTTGAAAATATGGTATAAAATATAAATCAATAATTTTACTTTACAAAACGATAAAATTTTCTCATCCTTATGATCTGTCATATTATAATTATTATGATTATCAGTAGATATGGATAAAAATATTTAAAAAAAAAAAAAACCTCACTCAAAATTTTAGCCTTAAGTCCTGAAACCTATTCAGCCAGCCCTGAGTCCACCTCTCTCATGTTTGTCAAAAAGGAAAGATGAGGATAAAAATTTACCATTCTACCTTTAGCATCAACTGTCCATATTCAATCAAACAATAAACACCGAAGCGCCATTAATTTGGCATTCCATGAGAGAACATACCAAATTCTCAGCAATTCTTGAAGCCCAAGAAACATCTTGAGAAGGCTTGGTGAACATGACATTGGATTCAGTCTCAATCTAGAAGAGAATTCTTAAAACGCATCATTTGAAGTTTAGATATCATCTTTAACCCCTTTTCATAAATTGTATAACAGGACTCAACCGATTTTTTTTTTTTTTTTTTTTAACTAAAGACTCGAGTAAACTGGCTGGAAAATCCTAACTTTTATCTACACTTCTCATAGTAGGAAATCATTACACAGACAGACCATGCGTTTAATAATCTGAAAAGAGGGAAAAGTCATCCAAAATTACAAATAAATTATTGACTCCCACTTCAGGAGTATAAACATCCCAAACTCACAACTTAGGGTTTGATTGACATCTAAACAAACTAACAAATTTTCAACTAAAACTACAATAGCAACAGCAGTAGCAGCAATCAAATGACATTGATTATAAATAAAAGTTACTCAATTAGAGAATCAAGAACAACCAATTCAAGAAGGTAAAAGGGAATTGGATATAAAAATAACGGATACCATTGTTCCTCAGGTCTTCTTTACCAAGTTTTGCATCTAAAAATTTCAAAGACAGAATAGGCAACATTAATAGCCACAACAGTAGGGAAATGCGGTAATAACATAATGGTAAGGGAAAAATTGACAGAATCAGTTTGTACGATAAGTTTAAGTTATGTATAGTTTATGACCTTGCCTTTAAAGTACGTGAATAAATCTCAGTGCTTGCGTGCCTTTTTTTTGTATCATCAACGCTTATAATTGTCTTTGATAAAAATGGCAAAACAAGTGGAGGGGAAGAGGGACGATTGGGTGGTTTGGCATGGGATCATACTTGCCAGTAGTTGATATGGAGGGAATTGTGGGGATGTGAGATATGATGGGAAACTAAATCCTTGCAAGATGGAGCTTTAACTACCATGCTGCCTAGTTCTTTTAGGCATAATCTTTTTGGGATAACCTTACTTTGTTTTTTAGTGAATTGTCATGTTTTTGTCACTTCATCTCCCAATTTGATTAATTTACATCGCAACAACTTGTAGCTAACGTGTTGGAGTTTGATTGCGTTAACTCTCTAGGTTCTGCATATTAATCTTGGAGGTTATATATATGTATCTATCAAATCATATGTCATGCTGAGTTCGATATCTACTAGTTCATGACGATCATGTTAGGTTACAAGATTGTTAAACAAATTATGGGTTTGTCAAGTGGCACAGATCACAAAGTAATAATAATATATATTAAGCAAGTCTGAAATCCACATGCATGATCACTTCCTCGTGCTAAATCCAGCGGTGATTTTTTTGCACCTCATAAATCTCTCTTTACACTTTCTTATCCCTATGTAGAGAAGTTTTCAAACCCAACCCAACCCGGCAAATTCTCTTAAATATTATGAAGACAATTTTCCTTAACAATTCACATGTTTCAGTTGTGATGTTCTGACTTCCACGTACGGAAACACGAGAATCATGATGTCGGGATGATGACAACACGGGTCACACATCCCAATGATAAGTGCCAAGTGTGTGCACATGCAACGGTGTACAACAAAAATAAGCAGTGGATAATTTAATTAAGTTGGCTAAGTACCAGAATTGTTTAATACAAATTCTCAAAAGCAAAAGCGTTTTAAAAATAATAATACAAATATCCATAAAAATAGTACAAGGGCTGAAAATACAAATACGAGTGATCCCAGATCACTCCTCCGGGGAGTCAAATCCTTAGGCTTAGCATCTATATCATCAACATAAAAAATCTACGATATAAAATGGTACAGCAAGTAAGTAATAATCCAAACAACTCTCGAGATAAAAATACATTAATGCGACCAACCATGTATGCATATGATGAAATATGCATTAAACCCAAAATATCATTTTCCCAAAAAATGAATATTTTTCAACGCACGCCAAAATCCCATTTTGGCCCAAAACATTTTCATTAAAACATTTCCCACCATTTTCACAGAAAATGACCCAAAACAATAATCCATCATTTTTCTAGAAAATGATTAACACAAAATCCTTTTATCCAACACATGCCATTTTTTCAGAAAATAGCCATTAATCCATTTTTATCCGTATGCACCATGATCTCTCCTAGGGACCATCCACACACCCTGACTCCCTTCGTCACACCACGGGTAACGACCATGCATGTGACTTCGTAACGAGCAATGCCCAGTTCTGCGCTCAGTGTGTTCGTGGCCAAGCATCCTCTAGCCCCGCCATCAGAGGGGTCACGGAGTCAACATGAGAGCGTTACCATCTCGCTTGATCCCGTTGTCTCCAAGCGACAACCCAAGGGACGTCACTGAGTATATTCCGCACCTGAGTGACTAGAGGAGCTCTACTGAGATAATACCCCATCTCGGCTTGGGGCATGATACACATGCACCCAAAATTCTTTCCGCATGAAAACTCAGTTTTCAAATATCTACATGAACATGAATGCAATTACACGAAAACCCAGTTTTTATTTACAAACATGAACATCTGTGCAAATATGCAATGTACAAGACACAACATCACTAACCAACAACCAACAAATCTCAATATAACCAATCACACAAACAACTTCATCCTCCAATCCATCTGACCCCCTTACTCCTTGGACTCAGTCCGGCACAACCAACCAAATACAGTAAAATGAGTTAGTACAAAAATATATTTAAATCTCAAAATTTATTTGGTAAAATACTTATAGTGCTATAATATAATTTTTGAAGGATCACGGAGATGCTAAGAGCAGCAACACAACAATGGAATAGTGCAAAATGCACTATAGCCGTAGGTCTCAAAAACTCAATTTTGAACGGGGACAAACGAAGACTTGAGATTGCTAGGGTAGGGCTTAGAGATGTCGGTGAAGCTCATGGTGGTGGTGGTTGGTTATGGGTGGTGGCGTGAGAGGTGGTTGAAGGCCCAAAAACTTAAATCGGAGATTAATCTAGAAAGGCTTCACCGGTGACAAATCGAGGCTAAGGATGAGTTCATTAGGTTGCTAGGAGGTCGAGGATGATGTGGTGAAGAAATGGTGGCTGGAGGTGGCGCGACGGCGGCGCAGGTATGCACGGAACGGCTCAGCTTGAAGCTGCGCTTGGTGGTTAACAGCGGCACAAGAGGGGCTGAAAATGGAAGGGTGAGGTTGCCGGCCGAAGGGGAAGAGGATGGGAGGGGTGGTGTCAGTAACGAGTGGTGCACGGCGGTACACTGGTCGGATGAAAAAAAAATGCGCGGGAGAGAGAGAGAAGGTTGTTGCGTGGGAGGAGAGAAGCAGAGGAGAAATATGGAGAAAAAGAAAAAAGAGAATGAGGAAAGAAAAAGGAAGGGAAAGAAATAAGGTTCAATTCTCATAACTTGGGTCACAAAAATAATCCAACGAAAATAATTTCAAAACAGTAAGTTAAATAAAATAATTCAAACGCAGCAAAAATTTTAAATAAAATAATAATAAAATCTATCAACAAAAATAATTTTAAAACCCATAAAAAAACTAATTTAAATTAAAGATCAATTTAAATGTAAAACAATAATTAATATTAAGAAAGCATATGAAAAATAATTTTCACAACTTAAAAATATTATAAAATAATATATCAAAACTCCCATAATTTTAAAACAAGAGGACTAATATTTGAATTAATTAAATTAATCTTTCAATAAAAATATACTAAAATATGGAGTGTCACATCAATCCTGTTGTTGTATCCCATATGTAAGTAGAACATCATAAAAACCTGTCATTCCATCGTTCACCGAGTCGAATAAAGAATTTGACAACTCTTCTTTTTATTTAGATGGACAAAAGTTGGATGAATTTAGGAAATAGACTTGTATCACTTGCATATGCTGAAAGGGTTAACAATTTCCTCACAATGGCATGAAACCATTCCATGGGAAGTGATCGCATTCTATCTCCCTGTCGTATATGCTGTAATAACCTCTTCTTGCCTATATTTGAGGTGGAGACTCACTTGTTTATAAAAGGGATCAATCCAAATTACACCTAGTGGATATTTCATGGGGAGGAGGAAACACTCCCCATCATTGATGATGACACCGATCCCGGGATTGGAGCTGAAGACGAGTACATTGATGACATGGACCGTATGTTAGATGACATACGGGTAGGCACATTCGGAGATGCTCTTGAAAACAAAAATACATCGCCAACTCAGCCATCAATACCACAACCCTCCCCAAACTCAACTTTTGACCAACTATTAGAGGATGCCCGACATCCTCTGTTCGACTGCTGCACTAAATTCTCAAAACTCTCATTCGTTGTTACACATTAAAACACTCAGTGGATGGTCAATCAAGTCTTTTGATATGCTCATAAGCCTTCTACGGTCTGCCTTTCTTGATGCTTGATTGAGCTGCATTATTGTATATTTTATACAGTTAAAATCAATACATTTTTAATTATTTTACTATTTTATTATTGATTTTAGATGGAAAAATGATTAAGAGGCATAAATCCAAGTTATGGTTTAAATTGATTAAAAGTATATTTTATACTTGATTTTATAACTTGTGATTTAATTGGCAATATTTATTCACTTGCACAACACACTTTTAATATTTTATTTTTCATCTTTTGTCTAATTTTATTTTTATTTATTTATTTTCTTTGTCTAGGTTTATTTTTGTTTCATTAATTATTGATTATTTATTTTTCTTGTTTAAGTTTTATTTATTTATTTTTTTTTGTTTTTACAGGTCCTCAAAACGACATGTTGTTTTTACTGCGCGTAAAAACGACTTGTCGTTTTTCATTGGGATGCAAAAACCTTCGTCTGATAAACTACATGTCGTTTCATCAATAGACAAAAATTACTTGTCGTTTTACTCGGGAACTGAATTTAACTGTCTGCTAAACGACGTGTCGTTTTGTCCATAGACAAAAACGAGACGTCGTTTCCATCATTTTCAACCTCCAGCCATGCACACCACCACCGAAGCATCAAGTTTCCATCCACGCTGCAGCAGCCACCAACCGTGAAGCCCAGTAGCATGGAAGCAGCACCACCTCGCTGCCACCCTTTATCCACAGCCACACGCTACACATCCATACTCCTCTGTACGCCGGCAGCACCACTGCACATTCATGAAAACTTCTGCAGTGCATCACCATGCACCCTGAAGAACCACTGCCCATGCTAGTTGCCACAACTGCAAATGATAGCATCTTCTTCGCACCACCTCCATCACAGATCATCTCTAACAACCTCTGCCCAGCCAACTAAACCACCCATGCACTGCACCATCGCCATGCATGGCCTCCAACAGCAACACCAAGCTCAACCATGGCTTCCTCCTGCGCACGTCTAGCAGTATCCACTGCATTGCCACCAGCCGAACCTTCATGTAACCTCCGCACCACCTCTGTTTTTCCTCCATAAAACAGAGCACCATTCACCACCCTCATTACCCAGTTGCAGCACCTTGCACCTCCATTAAGCCACCTCTGCTCAACCTTCTCCTGCACATGAAGACGCAGCACGGGAAGGGAAAGAAAATAAAAGGCTAAAGGCTGCTGCGAGACTGGACGAAAATCATGTGAGGGACAACTCACGTAGGGACCCCATTGGCCTTGTTTGGAATATTTTTGCTGTAGTGTTAGGATGCACGGATGCGAACAACTTGACGGAATCAAGATGAAAAACATAAAAGTAAGAAATGCATGCGATTTCGTTTGGACGGACACGAAGACACAGAACATGAAATGAAGAAGAAGAAAAATAAAAGAAAAGTCAGTGGAATAAAAAGCAACGGACAGCAACAAAGAAGATGCTGGGCAGTGGGAGATGAATTGGAAAGCTGATTCTTCTGCATGTGGGAAACAACATAGACTGACATAGGCCACCAACAGATGGAATAGCTTTCTTAGTGGATGAAGACACGGCATGTTTCACTAATTCTTGTTGGTTTTTGAAGCCTATAAAAGGGCTTGGAATTAGACGGAGGGAATCATGAGAGTTTGGGAGCTCATTCTTATTCCTCTTATTGCAGTTCGTTTCTCTTTGTAGAGTTTATTTCACTTACGAATTAATTTATTTTCTTTAAGTTTGTTTTGTAATATTTGGTGTTGTGTTTTATTTTAGTTTTCTTATGCAGAATTTATCTTTGAATTCCATGGTTCTTGTGATGAACATGGTTGGCTAAATTTTCGTACTAAGGTTAGAGGTGAAATCTAATGATTTAAATATTATTTTAGATCAACAAAAGAGTTTATTTTGTGAGTTTGATTAATTGAATGGTGTTATTATTAGAAACTTTGATTATCTATATATTTCTCTTGATTCATTGTGATTTCCGAATACAGTGAATGCGTGAAGAATCCCTGTGGTAATCAAATGGACTTTTGAATGTTTCTACCATCAATTATTCAAACTTAATCTTTGGTGATTAGTTTTATTGGGCTTAATTGTTAAATCTTCCAGTTAGATGGAATCTTTATTCTTGTCTAACTGAGCTAAATTGATTGGAAACAATATTCTAAATTATTAGACGGATCCTCGAAACCTTAGTCGTTTTCCATATTAATTTATTCTATTATTTCAGTTATATTTTATTACTTTAAAAATCATCATCTCAATAATCTCCTTTCTTTTTTATTGCACGTTCCTTTTAATAATCTATTTTTATTTTATTCTCTTTATCACATTAGTCAATCCCTATGGATTCGATCCTGTAAGTTACTACAACACCTGTATACTTACAGGTAAAACTGTTTTGGATTTTTGGTTCATTATTTTGAGCGAAAGTTTAGACTCAACAATGCTAAATTGCCTAGTTCAGAGGAGGTAAGGTCATTGGAGCGAGGTTTGGGTTTCAAGTACCACAAAATTCACGCATGCCCCAATGACTGCATTTTATTCTGGAAGGAAAATGCTAATCTTAATGAGTGCCCTATATGTAAGGTTTCGCGGTGGACGCCAAATACACACGGGTCATGAGTGATCCCTTAAAAAGTCCTTCAAAAATTTTCCTTTGAAGCCAATATTGTAGCGTCTCTTTGTGACAGACAAGATAATATGTGATATGAGATGGCATAAGGAGCAACAGGTACCCGATGAGACTAATATAAGACAATCTGCTGACTCTGAGTCTTGGAAGACATTTGATGAAGCCATTGTTGGTTTGCTAAGGATGCTCGCAATGTTAGGCTCAATTTGGCAAGCGATGACTTCAATCCCTTCAACAACCTAGCAAAGACGTATAGTGTTTGGCCAGTGATTTTTGTCCCGTATAACTTGCCGACGTGGTTATGCATGAAAGACCAGTTCTTCATGACATCCCTTATTATCCCTGGCCCAAAATCACCAGGGAATAGCATTGATGTGTATTTGCAGCCGTTAATTGATGAGTTGCTTGAACTCTGTGAACATGGGGTACCTACATATGATGCTTCCACTAAGGAAATGTTCATGTTGCATGTTGCCTTATTGTGGACAATTAATGACTTTCCTACTTATCGGAATCTGTTTAGGTGGTCAACAAAAGGGAAATTGGCATGTCCCTATTGCAAATGCAAGCACAAATTCCAATTGGTTGAAGTATGGCAGAAAACAGTGTTATATGGGACATCGAAGTCTTTTATGGGCAGGTCACATTCGGCGGACGAGAAAAGGGTTGTTCAACGATAGAGAAGATCATCGCATGCCACCAAATTTTGTCGAAGGAGTGGGTCTCTTAACTCAACTACAAATGCTTGGAGATGTCCAATTTAGAAAATCCTGTAGGAAGAGAAAACGCATTGTAGAATAGTTGAACTGGACAAAGAAAAACATCTTCTTCAAGCTACCTTATTGGTCAATGCTGTAGCTTTGATATAATCTAGTTGTGTGCCTGAACACTGGATGTGAATCGCTTATCCCAGCTTCAACTTGATATCGTCACCATTCTATGCAACTTGGAGATGATATTTCCTCTATCTTTTTTTAATATTATGGTCCACCTAGCTGTTCATTTATCGGGTGAGGCCATACTTGGAGGTCCAGTTCAATATCAATGGATGTACCCATTCGAAAGGTATTTTAGCAAATCTAAGAGCATGTTAAGAATTTAACGAAAGCCTACATTCACGTTGAGTGTTTGACATTTTGCTCAATGTATCTCCAAGATGTTGAGATGAAAGTTTTATTGAGCGGACCGCAACATTAATGGTGGAGAAGAGGATACTATAGATGGATTAAAATTTTCAACTAGAAACTTCGTCTCTTGGGTATAGCCTGTAATGTGCAATTAGAAGATACACTTTGTACCTTAGCCATATGGTATGTGCTTAATAACTGTACTGAGATTGGACCCTATCTCGAGTAAGCAATCATAACTTCTTTCGTGCTTTTTTGAAACGACCTACTATTATCCATAAGACTTTACGTAACTAACTAATATTGATTGGCCGATTGTGTTCTCCAAATGTATGGAGCACTACAACAAATGTAAGGAGTCAAACCCAAATTCTGTCGATCGTATGCATCAAATTGAGTTTCCAACTTGGTTCAAGCAACGTGTAAGTTAGCTTGCTAGTTATCAACTTATAATAAACCGGACCTTGTTTTTGACTATGTGTACAAAAGTATAAGTTCACAATTTACCCCGATATTCCTGTAGGTTCGGGACCAGCGTGCGAGAAACCCACCACATGTGTTTGCTAATTTGTATGCGTTAACTTATGGTCCTGACCGTTGGGTTGCATCATATGCTACCTGCATTATAAATGGTAAACGGTTCCATACGAAGCAGTGTGAACTTCGTCAACGTTCACAAAATTCAGGGGTGTTGGTAACTGGTGACGAAGATACTAATAATGTAGACTTTTAAGGTGTTCTTAATGATATTGTGGAGTTACACTACATGGGAGGTCGTCGAGTGTACTTGTTCAATTGTGATTGGTTTGATATTGGCGATAAGAAACGGGGGGTATAAGTAGATGATCATATAACTAGTGTGAATATGAACAAGACTTGGTATAAGAACGAACCATTTGTGTTGGCATGCCAGGCTTCGCAGTGTTTTTACATTAGAGATATAAGGTCAAAAGAGAACTTGTATGTTGTGCAGAATTATAATAATAGGAATGTGTATGACATTCCACCAGTGCTGAGGGTTTTAGACGATATTGTTAGCGAATTAAGTGAGGATGATGTCTATCAAGAAAATGAGCCATCATATGATTATCCACTTTTTTATTGTGATGCATGTCCAGTGTCAACTCCACTTAGTAGGACTGATATAGAACCTATCCACATTGATGCACGAGACCATATGGAGGTTGGTGGTGAATGCAGCAATTCAACAGACTTTATTGATGATGGAACGGTTCCATCTGGTTTTGGACATGCTTATGGTGATTGGGAATATTCATATGAAGATGACCTATCCACCGATGAAGAATAGGAGTCAGAATAGGCAACCTGCCAACCATTGGAAACCAGGTGAAATTATGTGTTTACCATATGAATATCGATATGTTAATTTGACATACCAACTGTACTGAGATTATTTACCTATATGTAATTCTAACTGCGAAATTAGGCAACATCAGTTGATTTAGGCATCCTTCATGGTTTGGACCGCATGCTGGGTTGCAAATTGTAGTTGATTATAAACTCATCCAATTTTTGCTTTGATTTATACATATTTGACTCGGTCTCAAATGTGCTTCCAAGTGTAAAAGTGTCAAGTTGTATCAAGGATAAGTCCAGGATTGTATTCCATAGGGGCAAAGGATTATCAAAACATCTGTGAGATCTTAGTGTAAAAATTATCTTGACCAAAAGAGATGAAAAGAAAAAATGCAATGTGTGAAAGTTGAATTAAACTTGTAAGAAACAATAAAACAAACACTTGAGATGCAATTTTCGCCCATTTCTGATTTGAAGTTGGATTTACTTCTATTTTCATCTTCTGTCAACTATTTTCTCATTCCAAGAGAATATGATCGGTTAATTAAACAATAAGCACATTTTTTAGTATAATCAAAGTACTTGAAAAATTGTATATCAAATGTAAATGTGAAATAAAGCCATCAAAATCTTGTTACGAGTTCAAGCATCAATCGTGCCTTTACGTCTACGACTGATCAAGTTCAAGTACATAAAATTTTAATCCTTTCCATAGGCAAGATGAAATACAATCTATCAATTTAATCACTCAAAATTTCATAACCTTGAAGAAAATCCATCCCAAAACAGTCATGGGTTACTCATTGAATCCCAAGCTAAAAATCTAGCCTATCATTTCTAAATTAGTGAACTGCTCTAAAATGATGAACCCTAACATTTGGAATTACTGTATAAATAAAATTGCAGAAGAAAAGTAACAATGCTCAATGATAACATGTACTGAAAAGAGAAATGAAAATAAAGAAAATGCAATGTAAATAAAATGATAGGCGAAACGAGAATTAAGAAGAATGAAAGAGTAAAGTATAAGGAAATACAAACAATGAAAATGGAATCCTCGTCTGGACGAATAATGAAAGCCAACGTAAACCAACGGAAGGATAAAATAAATAAACTGCCGAACGAAAACAACGAGAGAGTAATAAGACTTTCGGCCAAAACCAAGAGGTAGAAGACCGCCGAACGTAAACAAAAAAATAGAAGTCTGCAATCGAAAATGCATCACGAGCCAACTAAGAGAACAGAAAGAAAAAAATAAAAACTACTAAGCGCTCAGAAAATAAAACCAAGGAAAAAAGAAAGAACCCCCTGCTCCCCTTGAAAATAGGATATATATCCCCCTTCTAACGTAAAGATGCAGCAGAATAAAATAAAATCTAAAACTCCCCTCTGTTCCTCCGCTGCCAACTGAAAAATAAGTTAAAGTTTTTCCAACCGACTTTTTCCGCGTGCTTCTCCTGCTGAGTGCGTGAATCTGCTACTCGCCCCTCTCTCCAACGTGCCTTCAACCCGCAGCAGAAAAAAATGCAGCAAATGAGTTCCTATTTTTTTTACTTCGGGAATGCCCATGTGAATTTCTGCTGCTGTGTGTGAGATTGCCAACCGACAAGAAAAAATAATAAACCCAGCGTGTATCTGGTCTGCCATCCCCTGCTTCCAGCTCCTGCTGCTGTTCCCGAAATGGTCAAGTTCTCTGCTGTGCGTGAGTGCTGCTGCATCTTGTGAGGCTGCGTTCCACTCTGGTTTCCCACGCCCTGCATAGCTGTCTTGCTGTTTCCTGCTGGGTGTGAGATTGCCAACCGAAAATAATTTAAACTTGAGGCCACGATCTGCAGCTGAGTTAACTGCTCTTGTGAGGCCAGCTGCTGTGTGTAGCTTTGCCGAAAGAAAAATAACCAGGCGTGCATCTGGTCTGCTGCTACTCTGCCATCGCGTGCATCTGTTCTGCACCAACATGATCCTGCTGCTATGTGTAGCTTTGCCAACCGAAGGAAAAAATAATTCCAGGCGTGACGTGAATGCTTTTCTTTCCTTTTGCTTTTTCTTTCCATTGTTTATTTTATCCTCTTGTTTGCCGCACCCACCAGCTCTTGTTCCCCATTGTCTTATTTATTCAATTATTTCTTCTTCCTTTCTTTTCTTTATTTCGCTCCAGACCAGGTCTGCTTGAGTCCGTGCATTGCTCGTGGGTCCTGCTGTGCGTGAAGTGCGAACTGCTCCAAGTGAACTGCTATGAGGCCAAGACCACCTCCCACGTTGATTCTCATTCCAGCCCCTTCGTCCGTGTGTGTTCGTGCGAGTACCATCAGCCCATCATGCGATCGTGCGTGAACTGCTATGAGGCCGAACGTGAATGGTTGACTGCACCCGTGCATGAGTGTTGAGGCCAAACGTGAATCCCTTTCCTTTTTCTTATTTCCAGTTCAGTCTTCTGCCATTCCTTTCCAAAGATGTCCTGCAAAAATTAAGATTTAAGTATTCATAATGAGGGGTAAAATTGAGATATTAATTCTGATGTGATTTTACAAGTTGCATTATAAATCATCTTAAGTGCAAAATATCAGAATTTATAAATGAGTCAAGTACTAAAAATTACTGCATAATTAAATGCTTAATTCAGTTTTTGAATAAACAATTTAATCATTTTAGCAACTTAATTATGCAATTTTGACACTTTATTAATGCCAAACCATGAAATATCTATAATAATGCAGGTACTGCACTAATATATTGGACAATCAATGTTTATTTTAATGCATTATCTTATTGCAAGGTTTCCATTATATTTCCTCTAAATAGCTTCATATAATTCACGTTCGCTATTGTTAAATCTCAGGTGGACGGAAAAAGAACGGTTTAACATTCCATAGCAACTGAGCTATTTGGGGCTGGAAATAGGAGACATTTGGGCAGAGTGTTCTTAAAAAATCCATTGCAATCTCATCTCAACATTTGGAGTTAATGAGAAGCATCAACGGCTCGGGTAGATCACTTCCTAGCATACGAGGAAGAACCCGTGCTAGGAGACTTGTGTCGTACAAATGTAGCGCATGCAGGCCATGCAGATTTCACATCAGTTCATACCATAGCTTGGGAGAGGCTGATGAGGCCAGCTCAGATGATGAAACCCAACCTCCAAGCCATCCATGGGAGCCTCCATGTGCGGACCCAATTTTGGATGCCGAGGCAAACAGAGAACCCTCCCCGAGGGTTGAACTGGAGCCTGATAGAGTTCAAATCGGTATAGTTGACTTTGATGCAGGGTGATTTTATGTGTTTTATCATTGGTGTGTTGGTATGACTTAAACAAATGAGATCCCTGACTAGACATTATTATTATTATGTCATACAGATGAAGACTTCTCGTCTGTGGGCCAACAAAGTGTACTGAATTTGAAAAATTGCGTAAGTATGAAAAATTGTTGTTGAAGATAAATAATGGCCAAACAACACCATGTTGCAAGAATCCAAACATGTTTACAACATGTTTAAGCTGGATCATTAAACATCATTGCAACATGAGCTACCCTAGATGGAGTAATGTACCTGATTGAGCTGCATTATTGCATATTTTATACATTTAAAATCAATATATTTTTAATTATTTTATTATTTTACCATTGATTTTAGATAAAAATTGGTTTAAAAGGAATAAATTCAAGTTGTGATTTAAATTGATTAAAAGCATAGTTTATGCTTATTTTTATAACTTGTGATTTAATTTGATTTTGTTTCCTCACATGCACAACACACTTTTAATGTTTTAGTCTAGTTTTGTTTTTATTTAATTAATTATTTTCTTTTTCTAATTCTATTTTTTATTTAATAATTATTTATTCTGTCTGTTTTAGTTTATTTTATTTTTATTTTTGATTTTGATTTTCTGCGCAGGCTAAACGACATGTCGTTTGGTCAACAAGCCAAAACGACATGTTGTTTCGGGTTTATTATTGTATTCGGCTTTCTACTAAACGACGTGTCATTTAGTCCAGGAACTAAAACGACGTGTCATTTTGTCTATCAAATTAAAAGCTCTTTTGTCCTAAACGACTTGTTGTTTAGTCAATAGACGAAAACGACAAGTCGTTCTCGTCGTCTTCAACCTCCGTCCAGCTTCATGCAAACTCCATGCGTACGCTCGAGCTCCTCCACCGAACCACCACTCTAGCTTGAGCACCTCCATACATGGCCAAGAACCGTTGCTTCGACTGCCCCTTCTCCTCCGAAGCCACCACGTTGCACCGGGATGAAACACATGCCGAGTTATGCATGCACACCATCACTGAAACTTTAAGCTCCCGTGCACTCCACCACAGTCGTACCCAGTCACCTCCAGCTGCAACAGAGGATGCCGGAGATCAAGTTACCACCACCTGGTGAAGCCCAGCACGCATGACCCGATCATGGCAGTGCCGTCACGGTCTTCACCCGTCGCTGCACCTTCCATCTGCAACCACCAGTCCGAGCTACGCGATGCACACCAGCACGTAGCCTGGGTAGATGAAGCTGCACAAGCTTCTACTCATAGTGCAGTTTCTACTCACACGCTGCAGAAGAAAAATTGCCTTCCATGGAAAGTACATAGAAACACTAACATGCATACCGCACAGAGAAGAAACAGAAAAAGAAAAAGAAAGAAAATAAAACTAAACAATCAGACCCATTCAGTTCTAGCTAGAGTTCGGTGCAAAAGAAAAAGAAAGAAAAGATAAACTACAGGTAGGGGACATGGCCAGACGGGAGCAGAAGGAAAGAAAAGAAAAAAATAAAAATAAAAGAGAGGGATACGGATGCATGTAAAACCGAAAGCAGTGAAAAAAGAAGAAGAAAGGAAATAAAACTAAACAATAGACCCATTCGGTTTAGTGGAGGCTGGAAAGAAGAATAAGGAATAAAAAAAAGAAAAGAAAAGAAATGCATATGCATGAGGCGCCGAAAGTGAAGAAATAAAGAAATGGAAGTGGGCTACGGCAACTAATTCTTGTTGGCTTTTGAAGCCTATAAAAAGGCTTGTAAATGGATGAAGGAAATCATCAGAAATTTTAAGGAGACTTGGAGAATTAATTTGAGAGAGAGTTTCAGACTTAGTGTTTGTTTTGAGAATTGTTGTGATTCTTGAAATGGACAGCTAAGTCCTTAAGTAAAGCTAGGGATGAACTTGCACAATTGAGAGTATTTTTAATTTATTTTTTATTCATGTGATTGTTCTTTATTAATGCAAATTCTTGTTTATCATTCACTAATTATTTATGGTATTTTCTTATCTCCAAATAATTTAGGAATTGATTCCCTTCATAGATTATGTTTAAAATCCTTGATTATGTTTGGATTAATTCATTGTCTTTATTGATTTAATTCTTTGCTGCAATATTGCCCACTGGGTATATTGTCGTCGCTGGGTTTTGTCAATGAGGATGATAATTCAATGAATTTTTTAAAAGTAGTGAATGATTTATTAAAGAATTATTTTTCGATTAAAATGGTTTTTAATTCTATATCTTCCAATTGGAGAATTTGAATAAATCTCTAATTGCGTAATTTATTGAATCAAAAATAATTAGAAATATCCAAATTTGTGCAAGGGATTCCTGATGCTTTACTATTTATAATTTCAGTGATCTTAATTTTTATCCTTATTAATTTACTTTCTGAATCATATTAAAATCAATTTTCTTTATTATAATCTCTTATTGATCATTAATTATTTTCCTTTAGTTCTTTTTATTATTTGTTGTATTTTCTTTAATCTGTCTCCCTGTGGAATCGACACCCCAAAATTGTGCTACAACTACCGCGTTATGTTTTGGGCGTTATCAGTACCCCAAGCGCATATGGATGAATTAATCGATCGTGTTCGGGTAAGACTTTTATATTTTGATGTTGATGGATTGTTGGTGGTCGTAGTATAATTCATGAGTGATCAGGTTCAATTTTAATGGGCTATGCAGGGTGATTTTGAATTAGATTGGGAATTAGATAACCATAGATTGACTGTGATTAAATAGCTTCGTAATCGCTTTAACGCAATCCACCACTAATTGCATAAGATATATGTCATATGGCAATCATGACGAGGCATTGGCGACTAGGACTTGTTTGGTTAGCCCCCTCGTCTGGTATAAGTTCTGTGAACGATGGGGTAGCGAGGCCTTCAAGGTATGCATTCTAGGTGCTCAATCCAAACCTAGACAAGTTGGGTAATAACTCCCCTAACCTAATTGGATATTTATTACTTTGTGTACTTTTGCTTACATTGATGGTTTTTAACAACAGAAAATATCAAGTAAAACTTGGGAGAATATAAAGATGCTGAAAATTAACTAAACAAGATGTTGCAAATCCTTTGTGAGGATGCTAGAACAGAAGGTATAAGTTTTGAAGTAAATTATTCCCCACATAGCACATTTCCCATTTGTAAGCTCATATCTTGGCAACCACACACTCACATAATGTTAAATTTAGGACTATGATTTTCGCGAAGGGGTATGCTATATCCCCATGGTTTCTCTCATATATGATCAATAAGTCTTGTATAGCATTTGCTTAGTTAGTCTATTATTAGTGATTATGCTATCAATACCATATGTAACATATTATCTGATTGAACATGACACCTGCCACCGAAGACATTTATGTGAGTATATTTTAGCATAAATCTTATTTGCTAAATGCAATGATGGTTCTATTTATCAGGTTGAATGGACAAAATGCATTATCAGGACGTAAATTAAAAATAATTGGTTCATTATGTCCTCTTGCAGAAGGATATGGTAGGAAAATTGGATACTCTAGAACCAGATAAACAAACTAACGAAGCATCAGCAGGTGTCTTCAGATAGGTCTTGGGCATTGCCAAGGTTATGCAAGAGGATTGGGAGAGATGGTGATCCCAGAGTTTACAAGATAACCCTCATTGGCACGAGAGAGAGAGTATATAGCTTTGATTGAAAAACATAGGAAAGATTTTGAAACTTCCAAGAGTGGGATGGAGGCAATGAAGGCAAACATGCAGGTTATGATGGAGAGACAAAACAAAACCGAATGTATGTTGAGGTTATTCTTCGCTGCTAACCTGTCCCTCAGTGAGTCTCTTAGAGAGACTCAGTGAGGATATTTTTGTGGGAAAATATGGGAAGTTTGTTTTGTGGTATTTTTGGGTGCATTTTTAGCCTAAGATGGTGGATTGACAAGATACATATCTATATCCAATGGGAGGCTATATTTAAATTTTTTGTGGGAGCAAGTTGGGTTAGGAAAGCAGATGTTTTGGCCCAAGATATATCCTTAAATAGGTATGATAATATATACAAATTTTATGAGACGATATTAGGCCTCACTGTAAGTATCTAAGCCACCGCCTTCCTTATACTTATGATTGGGTGTACTGGCATACTTACCAACATTTGGTTGCTTATTGTACAGGCTAATTAATACATGTATGTACATGGTATGAATGGGAGGTGTTGGCTTATGCCAGAGCCTAATACGTGACCTGGAATTTTGAAATCTCTTGGACTGCATGTTGTGTCGTGATGTACTAGCTACAAGTTTTTATTTTATGTTTGACTAGAATCGATTTGTGGCACAAAACTCCATGGGAGGCTGAACGAGCAGGTGATGTCTTCATTCCCCTAAGCGATTTACTTTTAGCATGCATTTCTATCCAAATACTATGATTATCATGTAATTTTTATACATGATATACAAGTACAAAATTTTAGCTTCTGCAAAAGTGTAGATAGGCCTAGTTTAAGTACACAAATAAGTTATGTATGAGATAGGTTTAAATTGTCGTATGATTGGTTCCCGTTCTTGTCTTTCAATGCACATGCAATTTCTTGAATTGCGAGTTTTGACTAGTTTTATACTCGTTTAGATTTTAATGATTTTCTTTGGGGAAATTCCATGGGACTGAACACAATTGCTTTTTAATGCACATTAATCGAAATCTCCACATTTTATATGTTGAGGCTATTCATGTTTGGGTTTTCAAGAGTCAAGACTCAGTTCCAAAAACAAGACAAGTACAAAAGGGCAACTTCCTTGTTGTGACTCTCTTCTAGTTAGCAGGATCATAATTAGATCTCAGACTCTGGGCCCTCAACCCTGCACCCCCGCAAACCAAATACTACACCAAAGATATGAATCAGTCATTATTCATATCTCCAATCCATCTAGAGTAAGTAATAGTTCGAAGTTCACAAATAAATCATTAAGTTTGGAATGAGATAGAGAATTATCTTTCTTAGTTAGCCATGACAAATGGATAAAAAAAAAATTACATCCAAAAATAAGTTAAAAAATTACATCCAAAATAATGGATTTCTGAAGACAAGTACTAAAACTCTCATCCAATTTACACGTGAGGATGCATGGTGAATTTAAAAACATAAATTACATCTACCTATTGTCATTAACTCGAGTTCTATATATCACAATTATATAATTAATACTAAACACATTAATGTTTGAAGGACTTAATTAAAATAGAAAGAAGAAGTGTCTTAGAATTCCAAGGAGTTATATATGCCTCTAGAGGAAAAACTGCATGTGTGATGCTCATGATGTATCTGCTGATAATATTGTTATGATGCTCATTGTTGGATTCTTCAAATATACACAGGAGCACTCTTCCATGAGCAGAGTGGTGGATGAAATCTCAACTTAACCATTGTAATTTTTGCCAGCTTCAACAAGTGATGGAAAAGGTACAAATGTTACTGAATATTTATTTACTACCAACTTTTAAATGGGATTCTATGAGAACTTACGTGATAGCATGCAAAAATGATTTAGGCATCTGAGTTGTTCATTGTCCATAAGTATGGTAAGAGCTAATGAATCCTGTCAGTTGTTTCAAGTTATATTACTTGCTTGAACATGTCAATTTTTTGCAAGTTGGGAGAAACTAGAAATGTGGGAGTTTGTTAAACAAAGTTCAACATGGCATCCACTCACCCTTCACCCAAACAATTAGGAAAAGAAAAAGGAAAAACAAGAACAAAATATTTATGGAGGCAAAAACATCTACCTGATCTAGCCTTTGATCATAGTCTAGATCAGTACAAAATTAAAAATAGGTGGTGGGTTATTATATTAATATTAGATATAAAGAAAAGGGGGGGCTGATAATTTTGAATGGTCGCACCTCAATTTATATTAAGTGGATCATAAAGATATGAAGTAAAATATTGTCTGGTAAAAAAGACACAAGCTGCTGTCCATTTCAAAGCTGGTTTCTTTATTCATGTAATGCAAATCTTGTATATAATGGATGATGATGCCAACCGCATACCTCCCTCATCTTTGATTGATAAGCCTGCATGAACAATGTTATAAAGATATTCCTCTACTGCTCATTGAAAAGCTATCAAGCATTATTAATGGAAGCCCTAAGATTTCAGTGCAATAATGTAAGAACTTTGCAGATGATCATGCCTGCAAAGTGACTGGAATGCCCTGATTACTGGCTCATGTGCCTGTTAACTTCTTAGAGTTGGAAGTAAGAAATTAAATTGACTCTCAAAATACATGAAGCATATATAAGAGGGATCATTTTAAAATTATAATAAGTCAATGAAACAAAGCTTCAATAGAGTCCATGTTTATGAGACTGCTAGAAGGCAGTATGTTCTGATATAAATATAAATATATTTATAGATTTATATATATTGACTAATAAAAGAATCCATTAATAAAAGAAGCAAGATGCATGGTCATGAGGATGACACTTGGTGCTTGAGAAAAGAAGAAACTATATCAATCGGTGAGTTTAACACTTTATAAATCATGAGATCATGTGCATTAATGTAACAAGGTTTCTGCATGTTACCAAAAAAAATTTGTCTGGACTAGGTAGGAGAAACATCATGTTTCTAATACAAGTTACATAATGAAAAAGTAATGTTTCCAGCTTTAACTTGATCATGACACCTAATTTTTAATGAAACTGCATGGATGCATATGCATGTTCCTTAAACACATGGAAAATTGATGGACATGTGCACCTAATTATTAGCTGCTTTCAATGGTCATACAGTGAAGTTTGAACACAGTTCCTTGTTTATTGAACTTTTATCTCTCTCCTCTTTGAAGTTGCTGTAATTTAATAATAATGATATTGTCACTTTGGAGATTTCCAACTTGGATTTTTCTTTGGCCCAACGAATGTAGAAGGCAGTGTATACTTGATAACCTTGTTCTAGACAGTTGGATCTTTGCCACCCAATCACTAGGTTATTGCAAATCAACTGTAACACTCCGTATTTTAGTGTATTTTTAAAGAAGGATTATTTTAATTTATTTAAAAATTTATTCTCTTGTTTTAAAATTAAGGGAGTTTTGATATATTATTTTATAATATTTTTAAGTTGTGGAAATCATTTTTTTAATGGATTTTCTTAATAGTATTTATTATTTTGCATTTAAATTGATCTTTAATTTAAATTGGTTTGTTTTTAGGTTTTAAAATTATTATTATTTTAATTAAGCATTTCACTGATTTTGGATTATTTTATTTAGCTAGTAGTTTTAAAATCCTCTTCGTTGGATCATTTCGAAACACAAGATGAAAGTCTGGATCTCTCTTTTTTCCCTTCTCGTTTTCTTTTTCTCTTTTTCTTTTTCTTCTTTTTCTTTCCTTCCTTCGGTTTCCTCTCCCCAGCCCGATACCCCCTCTCTCTCTCCCCACCCTGTTCGGCCCTTAACCACCCAGCACCGCCGCCGGCCGTCCGTGGCTCACATCGCTGGCACCGGTCGACTCCCTAGCTGCCGGCGAGTCATCCCTTCAAATCTTAGGCTGGCTAAAGCCGCCGTTTGCGGCCGCGAGCTTCATTTCGTCCCACCGTCGCCGTCCGGCCACCATTGGCCACCATCTCTTAACCATATCATCATCGGCCTTCTAGCAAACTTTTAGACCCAAACCCGGCCCTGATCCGTCGCTGAAGCCGCCCCCACGAACACCCTCTTTGTTTCAAACTTTATGGCCTTAAAACACCCGTTTTGGCTGCCACCCACAGTCAAAGGCCACCACCATTAGCTTCACCGACCTCCATAGGCCTTACCCTATCAATTCCAAGTCTTCGTTTGACCTCGTGAAAATTTGGGTTCACTGTGTATTTCGGCCACAGTGTTTTTACACTGTGGAGTTGCGGTTTTGGTGCTTCTCGTTCCTCCGTGATCCTCCGAAAATATTTTTATAGCGTTGTAAGTATTTTCCCAAACACCTTTTAAGATTTTAATATATTTTTGCGCTGACTCATTTAATATTACTGTGATTAGTTATATTGTGATCTGGTTGGTTGTTGGAAATTGTTATTGTGATTTTGGATTGATTGTTGTAAATTGCTGTTGGGTTGGTACATTGCATATGCACGCATGTTTATGTGTAATTGAAAACTAGGTTTTCATTTGTGGGAAAAAGGAAAAGAGAATATAGGGATGATGGTAAGCAGGGATGGTGGTATAGTCCTGCCTGCGATTCCCGCCTACGGTATACGCGTAGGGATGGTGGTAAGCAGGGATGGTGGTGTTGTCCCGCCTGCGATTCCCACCTACGGTGCACGCGGTAGGGATGGTGGTAAGCAGAATAGTGGTAGAGTCCCGCCTGTGATTCCCGCCTACAGTGCTTTAATGGGTTTTTGTGTTGTGTGGAAAGGAACTGTAGGGATGGTGGTAAGCAAGGATGGTGGTATAGTCCCGCCTGCGATTCCCGCCTACGGTGTACGTATAGGGATGGTGGTAAGCAGGGATGGTGGTGTTATCCCGCCTGCGATTCCCGCCTACGGTGCACACGGTAGGAATGGTGGTAGAGTCCCACCTGTGATTCCCGCCTACAGTGCTCTAATGGGTTTTTGTGTTGTGTGGAAAGGAACTTTAGGGATAGTGGTAAGCAGGGATGGTGGTATAGTCCCGCCTGCGATTCTCGCCTATGGTGTACGCATAGGAATGGTGGTAAGCAGGGATGGTGGTGTTATCCCGCCTGCGATTCCCGCCTACGGTGCACACGGTAGGGATGGTGGTAAGCAAGGATGGTGGTAGAGTCCTGCCTGTGATTCCCGCCTACAGTGTCCGAAAAATATTTTTGTGTAAATCATTTTCTGGAAAAATGACGGATTATGTTTTTGGGCCAAAAAATGGGATTTTTGGCGTGTGTTGGAAAAATATCAATTTTCGGGGAAAAATGATATTTTTGGATTTTGGTGCATATTTCATCATATGCATGCATGTTAGTCGCATTAAATGTATTTTGATCTTAGAGATCGTTTGGATTATTACTTACCTGCGGTACCATTTTTGGTACCGTAGATTTTGGTGCAGATGAGGATGAGGACGACGAGCCTTAGGGATCGACTCCGTGGATAAGTGGCATGTAGTTGCTGCTGTTTTGGATTATGGAAATTATTTCTCTCTCGTGTATGTATTTGGCTTTTTACTGTATTTTCGGATATTTGTATTAAATTAAAATTCTGATACTTAGTGACTTATTTACTATTAACCGATGCGTTTTGTTGTGCACTTTTGCATATTGCACACACTTTAACACTTGTTGTTGGGATGCGTGACCCGTGTTGTTATCATCCTGACGTCACGATTCCTGTGTTGTTTTGCACGTGGGAGTCGGGGCGTCACATCAACAAGGTGCAAAGTTGCGGATGAACTCCACCCACCAATGTTTCATGGCAATTTTAACTACTTCCATTTGTATTGTGGATGCTTCTACTTTATGCACTGTAAGAGACATTAGCTGCTCCCATTTGTAGTACTTAATTGCCTTCCATTAATGCAACACATGCCAATGTATAATAACCTTAAAGGGGCTGATATACTGATGTATTGGATGGATGATTGAATTTATATATATGCTATTATGGTCACAAGTATTGGATTTATCGTAATATTTGGTTTATCATACAATGTATAGTAGTACTATTTGGTAATATTATAAGCAAGTTGGAGCAAGAAATTAGGTACCCAAAAAAATGGCGCATTTTGCATACTGGATTGGTTGAAGGAATAATTGGCTATTTGCGGTGATTTGTGGAGCCGAGAATAAGCTTAGGTAACTGAATTTTTTTTTTTGTGGCAAATAGTCTTGGACGTGGAAGAAAATACAACAAAGAGCTATTTTTTGCGGTGAATATTCCTGGATTCGAAAAGATAATACAAACGAAGAGCTATTTTTGAGACGAACACAAATCACTGCCAATATTCTTTTGCGGCAAATATGTTTCGCCTCAAAAGAATACACAAAGGATATCATAATTATTCTCGGCGAACTAAAATTGCCGCATTAATTAGTAACCACCGGGAAAAATATCACGTACGACGATTTTGCAACACGCTGGAAATAATAGGAAAATATTTGTGGTGATATTTTGTGTATTAGCGACAATATTAAACATTGCAAAAACTTTTTCTCAACAATTTAAAGCTGAAATCTAGTTATTTTTTGCGGCGTATTTTCACAAAATTAGGAGCAAAAACATCATTGCAAATAATTAATTTTCCCGACGATTTTTGGGTTTTGCTACCTTAACTTTTAAGTGAGTAGACAATTGCGGTGAACGTGCGGTGCAATATAAATCGCTCGAAATAAACAGTTGCAGTGAAAGTAGGGGTTATTTGCGGCGATTTGTGGCGCCGGGAAAGGCTTTGTTTCTTGTAGTGAAATCTCTTTGTATCCAGCAAGCATTTCTATATTTTTTTAGGTATTCTCATGGATCTTGATTTCTTTTTTAATTACTAAGAAATTAAAAGTAATCCAAAACAGGATAAGTACAATACTTGAAATCAAGAGTTAAATTTTATCTGATATCTTCAATAATAGTTTTTTAGGTAAATTATCTGTGAGCATCTCTTTTATCCCCATTTGACTTTGAGCGTATGTTTGTTTCGAGCCGTATCATCTATGGTGGTTTAATTCATGTTTTGAACAAAAGTAGCTTCTACATTGAGAGATTGCCAACGTAGGGTGATGGATCTACACCATAAAGTTTGAGTAACAACACGGTTTGTAGAGACAAACCCATCGCCAGCACAAAATTAGAGAGAGAGTTGAGAGATTTCCAAGAGTAATTATTAGATAATTCTGGCTTATAAAAAATTATTAGATAGTCCCAAAGTACATACATATGATACTCCTAACCTATGATAAGATGTCATGTCATTAAAAATTAACTTTAGGGTAATAATATACTTACAATTTGTTTACAACTATTTTATAATTATTGTTCAATCAACCAGTACAATCATGCATGCCAGTCCATAAAAATAAATTACAAAATTACCTTTCATTTTATGTATACAGTTACAAAAGAGTTGTAAGTCTGTCATTTTCCATAATTTATAGTCATGGCATGACGTTGTAATGGGTTGAATACCACATAAAATAATATTTGCAATCATATATAGGGTATACAAGTCTTGCATACTCCCTTTTAAAAAAAATGGATAAATCTGAAACTCATATGAGAAAAATTATTTTTTTAATAAATAATAGTGACCATACTTTTTTTTTTAAAAATGCGTAAACCTTGCACAATTTAGGACTGTATCCAATAATCTTTTAATTTTATAATGAGTATGGTAAGAGAGAATGTATGTTAAATAGAAACGATGGAGAGCAAAGAAGAGTCAATCGGGATAAGACAGAATCAAGACTGGATATCAATAGCCTGAGAAATCAAGCACGTTTTCATGATAATTTAATAGAAAATCTATCCATTATTGGATGGTGTATGGTTTGGCTTTACACCAAATACAGACCAAATATGCACTCTTTTAGGAACTAGTCAAAAATTGTAGTGTTCATACATATTCTACATCTACGTACCTATCATATCATCTAAGGTTATGTTACGCAATTTAGATGAGATGATATGAGATATTTTGTTAAAAGTTAAATAAAATATTGTTAGAATATAATTTTTTAATAATATTGTTAGTTTGAAATTTGAAAATTTTGAATTATTTATTATAGTTTGTGTGGGAATTTGAAAAAATTGTAATGATGAAATGAGATGAGATGAGATGATATGAGATGTTTTGTTAAAAGTTAAATAAAATATTATTATAATATAATTTTTTAATAATATTTTTAGTTTGAAATTTGAAAAAGTTGAATTGTTTATCATATTTTGTGCGGGAGTTTGAAAAAATTGTAATGATGAAATAAGATGAGATGAGAGATTTTGTGTATCCAAACAGAGCCTAGTATATTCATCTTGTCCTTGTTGTCAATTGAAGGGCGAAAGAGGTGAAGGTTTTGACTCTCTACACCCACTAAGTAGAGTATTTCAATCCCACGATTTATAGAGTTCTCTAGCAGCCATGGAGGATTTTAGTGAAGTATGGAATCAATTGAGTCTCAATAACAAAAAAAAGTCAGAAATAGAGATTCGAGTTGATGATTGGGATGATTTGCATAACCATGAGAGTAGAAGCTTGATTGGTAGAGTTTGAACGAATAGATATATTGGGAAGGGAGTAACCATGTTAAAGGTATGGAAGGTAGAAAAATATGTCACGTTTAAGGAGATTTGGACGAATACTTTTGTTATTATCTTTGCAAATTGGAAGGATAGAGACAGGGTACTAGATGGCAAGCCAATGTTTGATAATTGCTTGTTTGTTTTGAACTTGTTCGATGGAACTGCATAGCCACATCAAATTAGTTTTGATAGTGAACAATTCTAGATTCAATTGCACAATCTTCCTTTGGCATGCATGAACCATCAGATTGGGGAGCAAATAGGTATTTCAATTGGGAAGGTTCTAGATGTAGATGTTCATGAAGATGGAGTAGGTTGGGGGAGTTATCTCCAAGTAAGTTTGGAAATTGATTTAAGGAAAGCGGTTGCTCCTGGAAGAACCATAAAAATCAATGCAAGAAGCATGTGGGTGCCAAACAAGTGTGAAAAAAAAGTAAAAAATTTGTTTCAAATGTGGTAAGATTGTTCATGATGATTATTACGGTTATGGAAGGATCCAAAAATCACGTCTCCATTAATTCAGCCAATGTCACCATATCACAATCACATGATTCTAGGCAATCACTTGTTTATAGGCTATAGCATAGATGGATAGTCTGACTCTGTTGTAAATCTTCTAGCAGTCATATTGTACAAAATATTCTATAAATACAATACACATACCACCAAGAATAAGTGCGGTGGTTTTTTTCTTTACCTTTTCATGGTATCATAGAGCCTTTTTTTGGACTTACCTCCTTCGATCCAATGGCCTCTGACACCCCTTCCTCCACCTTGTCCTTCAACACTATGGTCCACCTCCTGACCATCAAATTATCATCCTCCAACTGCCTTCTTTGGCCAGTCAAGTTTTACCTTTGCTGCAATGTTAAAACCTTCTTGGATATGTGGATGGCTTTCTCCGATCTCCACCTACTACCATTGGGTCAGGTGCCTCTGCCACTGTCAATCCGAAATTTGCTGAATGACAACAAACAGATCAATTGATCATGAGGCTTCTTTTTGCTTAGCTGACGGAAAGGGCTCTGTCTACTGATGTTGTCTTGACTTCTTCGCATGCTGTCTAGTCTACTTTGGAGAACATGTTCAGCAATCGTTCCAAATCACGAGAACTTCGCTTGAAAGATGAGGTACAACACCTGAAGAAAGCTGATAAAAGTGTTGCTGAGTTCTCTTGCGAATTTAAATCTATTTGTAACCAGCTTGCTGCCATGGGTCGTTCGGTTCATGACCTCGACAAAATTCACTGGTATTTACATGGACTTGGTTCTGCCTTCTCTACTTTCTCTACTACTTAGTTATCTATTACTCCTCTACCTTCATTTGCTGATGTCGTTTCCCAAGCAGAGAGTTATGAAATTTTTCTCAGATCACTGGACTCATCCCCCACCACGGGATCTATTACTGCTGCTTTTACTTCCTCCCACAATGACAAATTCAAATCTGCTTAGCACCCCATGGTGGTAATGGTCGCAACTCCCATGGTGGATGTGGACGAGGAGGCGGTCACTGTCAACATTAGCACCCCATCAATTGCCAGATTTGTCGTGAAGAAGGGCACTATGCCATTTTCTGTCGTGAGTGCTATTCCCACTCCTCCAATGCTTCAAATGCTACCAACCTGGTGGAAGCTTTCACCTCTTGTTCTTTGAATGACACTCCTTCGACTGGTATACAGACACTGGTGCCACAACGCACATGACGCATGACGTTGCTCAATTGGACAAAGCTGACACGTATTCTGGTAAGGACTGTGTTATTGTCGGTAATGGTGCCTCTCTCCCTATATCTCACACCGGTACCACCTCCCCCACCTCTTCTCTTACTTTAAAATATGTTTTAGTTGTGCCTGGCCTCATTAAAAATATGATCTTCATTAGTAAACTTACGTCAAATTTTCCTTTCTCCATTACTTTTACTAATGATCATTTTATCATACAGAATCAAGTCACAAGAAGGGTGGTGGCAACTGGAAGACATGCGAATAGACTCTATGTGCTTGAGCGTGGACATCGTTCTTTAGTTTCTGTTTTTTCCAATAATTGCCCTTGGGCCTCTTTTGATGTTTAGCATGCTCAGCTGGGCCATGTGTCCCATTTTATTATTTCTCTTCTGAATAAAAATTGTCACTTATCTGTGCCTTTTTACTTCCCACTCCTTCTGTTTGTTCAAGCTATCAACTTGTAAAAAGTCACTGACTTCCCTTCCAACCTAACGAAAAAAGTGCTTCTCATGTGTTGGCTCTTATTCACTATGATTTATGGGGTCCATCCCCTGTCAATTCCACCTCAGGTTTTAAATACTATGTGATATTTCTTGATGATTATTCTCGATTTACGTGGCTCTATCATTTGAAATTAAAATATGATTTTTTCAAAACCTTTATTCAATTTTAGAAGCTTGTAGAAAATCAATTTTCTATTAAAATCAAAATATTTCAAAGTGATGGAGGCACTAAGTTTACCAATCACACTTTTCGAGATCACTTAATTAACTATGAGATTCGTCATCAAATGTCATGTCCTCACATACCTTCTCAAAATGGTCGTGCTAAGCGCAAGCATCGTCACATAACTGAAACTGGTTTAGCAATGCTTTTTCACTCACATGTTCCACTCAAATTTTGGGATGATGTTTTCAACACTGCCACTTTCACGATTAACCGGTTACCCACGCCTATTCTTGATGGACTATCTCCATATGAAATTTTGTATGGTAAGACTCCAACTTACTCTAATTTTCATCCCCTGTTGTCTTGTATTTCCCTATTTACGCGATTATGCTCCTCACAAACTGGCCCCTCGTAGTAGATCATGTGTTTTTTTGGGTTACAGTATGTCTCATCATGGATTTTGTTGCCTTGATCGATCCACTAATCAAGTTTTATCTCCAAGCATGCTATTTTTTATAAACTTAATTATCCTTTCAAAGGGAATCCATGTTCTGGGCCCTTGCCTAATTCTCCCGTTAGTGCATTTCTTGAGCCGACTACCAGCTTAAAGGCTCCATTATCATCACAACCCAGTCCATTACCGCTTCTGTGTGCACCTTGTTTAACTGACAACTCCGTTAGTCTTATGCCCTCTTCTGTTTTACAAGATACTTCTATTGAGCTGCCTGGGTCTTCTAATGGATCTGCTTCCTTGCCTGCTAATCCCGTTCCCACTGCAGAAGTCTCCTCCACACTAGCAACGGGCCACCCGTCTCTTATTGTCACTCACCCTATGCAAACTCAGGCAAGTCAGGAATCTTCAAGTCCAACCAAAGTTCTTATTTAAGTCAAGTTCCCAACTCTGGCCTGCTACATTCTTTGCTCACTATGCGTGAACCCAAAGGCCTTAAGTCTGTTGCAAACATCCAGGTTGGATTGTTGCCATGGATGAAGAGATTCAGGCTCTTCAAACGAATCATCCATGGGATCTAGTTCCGAGACCGCCCAATAAAAATGTTGTGGGCTCTAATTCCGCATTAAATATTTATCCGATAGCACCATGGACCGTCTCAAAGCTCATCTTGTTGCAAAGGGATGTACTCAACAATCGGGTCTTGATTTCTATGACACTTTCAGCCTTATTGTGAAGGCTTCTACCGTTCGGGTTGTCCTTTCCTTGGCCATTTCTAATAATTGGCCTTTTCGTCAACTCGACGTCAAGAATGCTTTTCTCAATGGTTTTTTTGCAGGAAGAAGTCTATATGGACCAGCCACTCGGCTATGTTGATTCCTTCGCCGAGCTCTTTATGGACTCAAGCAAGCTCCATGTGCTTGGTTTCATCGATTCAACTCCTTTCTCTTGGTTATGGGCTTCACTTGTAGTCGTGTCGACTCATCTTTATTTGTCCTCTCCAAAGGTGCTGATTTAATTTATTTATTACTCTATGCTCTATGTTAATGATATTGTGGTCATTATCAACAACTCATCTCTCCTTGATGGTTTCATTGGCAGATTGACCCGTGAATTTGCTACCAAGGATCTTGGGTCCTTGAACTATTTTTTGATCCTCTACTGGCCTTTTCCTTAGTCAAGCCAAGTACGCCCATGAAATACTCCAGCGTGCCCAGGTACTTGATTCCAAACCGGTCAGTACTCCAATGGTGGTCACTCATCATCTATCGGCTGCTGGTCCCGATTTTGATGATCCTTCTCTCTACCGATCACTTATTGGAGCTCTTTAATATCTCACTATCACTCGTTTGGACATTGCTCATGCTATCACTACCGTCAGTCAGTACTTGCATAAGCCATCTGTCTCTCATTTTCAAGCAATTAAGCGAATTCTTCGCTACATTAAAGGAACTCTTCGGTTTGGACTAGTTTTTACTCCATCTTCTTCTCAGGAGATCCTTACTTATTTGACGCTGATGGGCTGGTTTTCCAGACACAAGTCAATCAATCTCTAGCTATGCAATTTACTTTGGGGATAATCTTGTGTCCTGGAGCTCTAAAAAAATAACCGATAGTGTCTTGCTCCAGCTATGAATCTGAATATCGGGCGTTGGCTCTCACAGCCACTGAAGTTAAATGGCTCCATCATCTCCTTCATGATCTTCATGTGCCTTCGGTCTCTTCTCCAGTAATGCTTTGTGATAATCAAAGTTCCATTTTTCTTGTTGTTAATCTAGTTTCTCACAAACGTTCTAAACACATTGATTTGGATTATCATTTTGTGAGAAAACTGGTGGCTTCCTGAGAGCCGCACATTCGTTATGTCCCTACTAATCTCCAAGTTGCAGATGTGTTCACAAAGGGCCTCGACAAACCTGCTTTCATTTTTTTCCCATCCAAGCTACGCATCCAAGATTCTTAGTTGCTAGGTTTGCAGGGGGTATTACAGTTATGGAAGGATCCAAAAATCACATCTCCATTAATGTAGCCAATCTCACCATATCACAATCACATGATTCTAGGCAATCCCTTGATTATAAACTATAGCATAGATGGATAGTCTGACTCTGTTGTAAATCATCTACTGTCATATTGTACAAAATATTATATAAATACAATACACATACACCAAGAATAAGTGTGGTGGTTTTTGTCTTTACCTTTTCAATGATAATGGTTGTGCCTTTGGTTATGGATGTAGAAAACAGAGCATAGGAAGGGACAACCAATATGGCTTGTGGCTGAGGCAGATAATGGAGTTCGACATCGAAGGATAGGGCAATAAACTAATAAAGATGATTCTAGCACCAGTTTTTTGATTCAAGGCTTAGACCAAAAAATTGGTTTTCGGGACAGAATCGTACATCTCTAGGAATCTCAGAGGTAGAAGGCGAAAATTTGGTTGATTCTGGTGGACACATTATCTTGGCGCGAAATGAGGAATTGATTAGACAGAATCTGGGGGGAGCTATCTGCTAATGATCAAAAGATGAGGAAGGAGACAAGGGATTCAAATGTTCATACATTGAATCTAAACTAGACTCGGGAGGGTGTGATGGAGAAGCAAGCAGGATCTATCGACATGGGCCCAAGGCTCACTAAGCCCAAAAACTTTATGAAGATGAATAAAAATAACGGTTTACAAAGCATTATCATTTCAGGAAACACAACTCTATCACAAAGGATATCGCAGTAGGAATAGGGATGAGATTCAACTACAGCGACAAGATTCAAGCTTAAGAGGAGGTTGGAAGAGAAGGGCTCGGAAGAATGAAAATATAGGTTAGTGTTCTCTTTTGCCTTTTGCTAAAAAACACATTGGTCTATCTCTGGTAGATGAAGATTTAGAAGAGGGTAGAAAAGAGCAAAAATAAGTAATGGGTCTTCTGAATATGGTAGGGATGAAGAATCGTCAGTGCTTGCTAGTCAACGTCACCGAGGATTATGAATCTACTGAGTTGGAACTATCAAGAGCTTGGAACCCTTGTACAGTTCATGATCTTTACCAAATGGTAAAGGAAAAGTGTCTCATAGTTGTGTTTCTAAGGGAAACCCTACTAAAATCTTGCTTTTGCAATATTTGGTTTTGGGTCACTTTTGCAATATTTGGGCTCGTTTTGGGTGGTGTAAAGACTTAATAAATAGGTTGGGCCAATTCCCACTTGGCCCATTAGAAGATTTTAACCTAGTTATTAAAACCAATAAAGTTTATATTCTGTCAAAATAAATTTTGGGCTCTAAAATTACTCGTTAAAACTCAATAGGCTTTTTATACATATTAACAGAAAAATTTTTATAGCACTTGTGCTTGGCTTGGGTGTTACATGTACATTATGAAAAAGTATATTTTATGTTTTCGCAATAGTTTTATGTTATGTATAAGTTATAATTAGGTTGCACTGTCATGCTACAATCCTAACTGAATTGTTTAAGGCTAAATTGCATGTGTGTGTGACTTGGGCGGGAAATCAATTTTTTTTATAATTTTACGAATTATCATGAAATTATAAAAAATTTTGATTTCCAATGATAGTGCACGTTATGCCATACATGTCTTTCCTTATAATCAGTAATTATATAATAAAAAAGGGGGAGAATTAATTTGTGTATTATCTTGCTTTTGGTAGGAGTACTTGTACTACTAAAAATGATCAATTGATTGATAGAAGTAGGGAGATTACTGATATTGAGTGATCTTTATTAGTGATTATTGCTGCATTAATGATTTTGTTAGCTGGTACTGCTGATGATAAACTTCTATTGATCTATAATTACTTGTACGTTCTTTAATGTTGATGTATTAATTTGTTATAAGTAGTTTCAAAACAACGTGAATCTCTTAGTTTTATAGACATTAATCTGATCTGGTTATGATCACTAGCTAGCTTTAAGCACTTTGATCAATTTTAAGGTGCCATCGATAGGGCTAACCCTAAAATCGATCAACTAGATATGTCACTACTTTTATCTACATGATCATATGTACATTAATATTGTTTAATCTTTATATTTTCCAAAGTTGGCATGCACGTACAACTTCTCAGAAACAGGGGACGTCAACCGGAAACAAGTACTGATCCTAAAACCCTATTAAGAGGTGATCATGAAACAATGCTGCCTCCATGGTTTGACACTCTGATTGAAGAGATCAAGTCATTGCTTGTTCCAATAAAGGAAAGGCTGGAAAAAATGGAAATTATGGAAGCTAATCTCAAAACTTTGGAAGAAGTTAGTCTCAAAACTTTGGAAGCTCGCCACGAAAATTAAATACCAACCCACTGTTGGTTTGGTATTTAATTTCAAAATGCATACATGCATGTGTGTTTCTATATTTGTCATCATCTATATTCAGCGGATCATATATATCAACGTTTGTGCTTAATTAGTTTCTCGTATTTAAGTACGTTATTATTATTATTGTTATTGTTATTGTTATTGTTATTGTTATTGTTATTGTTATTGTTGTTGTTGTTATTGTTGAGTGGGAATGTCATAATTAATTATATGGTCGAAAAGTGAAAATAAAGGAAAATAAAGCTTACCAAATTGGAGTATCATGATCATCATGCAACCACTCGATCGATCTCTGCAGGAAGAAATTATGAGTGATGCATGTGCAATGGACAAAAAAAATTGATATGAATCGATTGGGATCGATGTCAGAGAGATCAAATTAGAAAGTGAATGATAGCTTTAAAGATAAAGGACAAATTTAGTAATTTAATAATTATATTATAAATTGAATTATTTTAATTTGAAAGAGTGAAAATTTATCATATATTTGTACTCTGACTGTTATGAAAAAAAAATATCCTCAAGTTCTTGTTTAAATTTGAGGATATCAAGCGATAGAGAAATAAACACATGGAGTATTGGATCCTCCAACATCTATTGTTCATTTCATACTTTCTCAAAATATTTTTATGAGTAATAATAAATTATGTAGGCCAACTTATTTCATGTGTCTATCGATCTCTCTCATACCCGAGGCTCTCAAGTTTAAACAACTCTAGTGGACCTTTTCCACATTCTTGACTCCCTTGACTATCTTTTGACTTAGGTTTAGCTTGAGACTGATTTTTTTTCAAAGAATAAAAAAATGATGAAAGTAAAGAATTGGTTGAATAGATGTGAACCAACATGACCCCAACATAACTGGTTTGTTAGTGTGCTTTGTGACGTGGCAAGCGATTTTCTGCTAGGGTTTGGCTAGGCGCGCAATTCCTTCCTCTTCGGGAGGCCCTCCGGTAACCCTATTGCCAGCGGGATGGCTCCTTCGGGGGACCAGACGAGTGGATTTGAGGGGGGGGGTGCTATGATTCGAACGGTGGAGGGGGTTTGTGGGGTGGTTGGACGGTCCTTTGCAGAAGCTTTGAAGCGTCCCCTGCCCCAGCCTAAATTTCGTTCGCCGCTGTTAAAACCGGAGCTAATCCAAGGTGAGTTGGGTTTTGTTTTCATAGATGCGGAAATGGAAAGGGTTGCGGACGATCTGAAGTATGCTTTGGTCTTGAAATTTGCTACGAGCCGGCCATCTATCGATGTACTGAGGTTGAAAATGATTAAAACCTGGGGTTTCTCAGAGGTTTCGATGGTGAGCTTCATGGATAACCACCATGTCCTCCTGCATCTGGCTAATGAGAAGGACTACCTTCAAGCGTGGGTGAGAGAAGGGAGAGCTGTGGCGGGTAGTCCCTTTCGGTTGTTCAACTGGATGGTGGATTTCGACACTGCTAAGGAACCATCTGTTGCTCCTCAATGGTTGTTCCTGCCGGGTCTACCACTCCATCTCTATCGGGTGGAATGTCTCCAAAGCTTTGCTTCTAGATTTGGGAGGTATTTGGGCACGGATAATGCTACTTTATACCGCACCAGGGCCACAGGGGCTCGACTCTGCGTGGAGACTGACCTTAAGGATGAACCTATTAAGGGGTTTCCCTTGGTGGTCAGTCAGCACCATTGTTGGCAACAGGTTGTCTACGAGAAGCTTGGATTCTACTGCAAGAATTGTTCTCCACCATCTGTCATGAAGAACTGGCAGTGATGCCTTGAGCCTCCAACTCCTTGATTTTCCTCCAAACCCTTTGCCACCAGCCATCCAGTAGTAACTCACAAAAAATAATCAACCTTCCAATTTCCACAAAAAAGGTTCATTGGTAAAACAATAATCTACCACCTCATTTCATGAAAAACTGTCTTATTTCTCATGAGAGAAGTCTAGATCATGACTTATTTGCGGCGAAATCTGAATGCTTTCTCCGCCAATGACCTTATGTCACCAATAATATGCCACAAGTCTCCCACAAAAGAAATTGGTGAGAAAAGCGTTTTTCTCACTAAGGTCATACATTTTCCAACCACAATCCCTCCGGAAAAGAAAAAATCAATATTTTTTGTAGTGGAGGAGCCTCCATGAGCACCCTCTAGTTATTGCTACTAAGGTTAAACCTTAGAAAGAGTATTGGGTAGGTGGGTATGCTTCATTTTTTTTTTCAAATTAAAATGTTTGTTTTTTATGTGAGTTCTGGTTTTGAGCAGTGAGAAGGCTGCTCAGATGTGCATATATCATGCTTCTTGTGATACCCACTTCAGCTTTTGCCGTGACATTGATGATTAATATACTTTCCGCGAGCTCAACCGTAAGTTTTTGATCTTTTACGCTTTCTTGGATATGAGGCTTGTTTGAAGCAGAACGAATCATCTGGTTGCTTCAATTCTGTATCATATTGGTCGTTTAGATTTTATGTTTGAAGAGTGGAGTTGTGAAAGGTCGTCTTTTCATTGCAACTTATGTTCAGCGAATTATATTGTAGGTCTACCCGAGGTTATGTGGGTTGGGCCTGACCCGGATTATAGTTCTGTGAAAAAGATATATAGCTCTACAAGTACTCAATCAAGTACTTTACAGGTACCGTCCTCTTCCAATAAAACATAGCCAAATTTGAAAGGTATATGATATATATTGGGGTAAGAAACAGGTGAGTGTAGCCAATTCCGTATTTATCTTATTGCAAAGTGGCTTGAAGTCTTGAGCAAGGAAAAAGGGTACTATTAGATGTGTCGAGGAAAAGTGATCATGCTCATGAATGTATTTGCAAGAGAAGCTCACATTAATAATAATGACTTAATTACTGCCAAATTACCAGGTGCTAAAGTATTCATGGATTAATATTTTTATCATGGTTTTGTTCGTTTGCTTTTTTGCATATATGTTTCTATCCCTTCGGGCTCCGGAGAGAGGGTCTCTGCTTTTGACGTGGAAGATGACAATATTAATCTTTAATCCTATCTCATAGGAACTTTGCAATTGGTTATTTACTTAATAACCGAGATTATATATATCATATTGTAGTAATTATCTGAAGTTGGCCACTACAAATATAATTTTCCACTGTAGATCAGTAAACAATCTTTATGTTTTAGGAAATTTACAGAGTCCTATGAATCATTTTTTTTTTTTTTTTGATAAGAAACATAAATTCCATTAATAAAGAAAGGAGATTACAGACATTTATCAAGTTAGAGGACTTGAGCAATAAAGTCCGGAATACAATCTCACCACATACTAATATTATCCACATACTTCGCATAACGAGCTAATTTATGGGCTGCCATATTTCCTTCTCTATGAACATAAACAAAATTACATTCAACAAAGTGTGAAGAAAGTAACATGATCTCTTTATATAACAGCCCCATGAATGTCGATCCTTCCATAGAATTCTCCTGCTGTAGCACATCCACTACTAACAAACAATCAATTCAACTTTAATATGTGAGATGCCCATGCTAGCACATAATTGGAGTCCACGGAATACTGCAGTTAACTCAATAGCTTCAAGCTCCTCAAACTCATTCTCATTCTTGCTACTAGCCATAACCACCTTACCTTGATCATCTCTCATAATACAACATGTACCAGATTCACATAACTCAGCAAAAACAGCCCCATTAACATTAAGTTTGAGCCAACCTTTTGTGGGAGATTTCCAGTGAAAATGCTGCTTCAACTGGACATTTGTCTTCGATCTGACTTCTTTGTAATTCCTGATGAAACTCATAGCACTTTCAATAGCCTCTCTTGGATTTAATAAAACCTGATCATGCACCATTTTATTATGTCTATACCAGAAACTCCAAGCCAAACTAAAAAACATAGCTAATTTGTCACTTGGTAAACCATCACAAATATTTAAAGCTATATCACAGATTTTCAAATTAGTATCAACACAGATCTAGTAATAACTCTCTCTACAAACTCTATAAAGTAGAACAACTTATCAAGGTGTGATTGAAATCTTCACGGTAAAAACCACAAAAACAGCATGCACAATCAGATAGCACCTGCTTCTTCATCAAATTTTCTCTTCTGGGAAGACCTTCCTTACAAGCACGCCAAGTAAATATTTTAACTTGGTACTTGAATTTTCCACAACTGCCTCCATAAAATCTTATTAGACGTAATTGTTGAAGATTCTGCTATTTGAGATCCCAGCCTTGCCTTAATAAATCTGTAACAGATTTTAACACTACATGAACCATTTCTCTCGTGGGCCCATATTCTTCTATCATTATCAACACCTGGACAAATCACAATTTTTAGTATATCAGCCATCACACTTGGATTGAAGAGAGATCTAAGTTTCTGAACATTTTAGCTTCCTGTGTCCTCATCAATTAAAGAAGCCACTACTGACTCGTTCGAAAATGAGCAGTCCAAAGGCTATCCTAAGTGCAGGAGCGTGTCGTGTAGTAATTAGGAATAAATTCCTAAATCGTCTCCACAGGGAAAGTGCTTAAAAACCAAACTCGTGTAAAATGGTGGAAATAGTTACAATGAGAGAATAAAAATAAAAGTGATGATATGTACAATGAATGTGTGAGTGCAATGGAAATGAAAATTTACTAGTCATGGACTAGATTCATGTTTGTTGGTTTTGAGTGGATGATGAAAAGTAAGGAATTAAAATGCAAGACAGTAAATGACAGTAATTTAAATTGTAGGAAATTAAAAGTGCGAGGAAATTAAATGACAGTAATTTAAATTGCAGGAAATTAAAAGTGCGAGGAAATTAAATGACATAAATTTAAATTGCAAGAAATTAAAGTGCTTGGAAATTAAATGGCAGTAATTCGAAATTAAATAAAAACAGGAATTGTAAGGAATAAACTTGATATTTAGAAATGGAGACTACGTTCTCCAACCCAAAAATCTGAACTTCCAATTAAAGTAAACTCTCAAAAATAAAATGGACTCTCAACATTTATCAAAGAGGACTGAAAATTTACTCACTAAACAAACCCAAAACTAGAAATAAAGACTTACAAAAATAAAATTTACTGAGCCATAAATTAAAACTAACTGATGAATAAATTACACGAAATTAAAAACTGAACTCAAAAGAAAATAAAAATTGACTACAAAAACTCACTCACTATTTTTTTTTTTGAACTCTAACTCTAATTTCACACTAAAATCTCTCTAACTCCTGACTGACTCTAACTCTAACCACTGACTACTGACTTCTGACGACTCTAACTCTAACCACTGACTACTGACTTCTGACGACTCTAACCCTATATATAGGCTTGAAAAGCCACTGCATTCGCTTATGTCCGTGATTCCTTGTCTCCCACTTGTATTTGCGTTGTGCTTAGCTGATCATGTGTTGTTCCCCATATGCTGCTTTTACCGTGAGTCCAAGAAGATGATAGAGTATTTTTTTTTTGTTTGCTTTTCATTTATTGCCCTTCACCCACCATGTGCATGCATTTGATATTTTTTTCTTTTTCTTTTTCCTTTTCATCCCCTCGGTCCACTCCTCTCTCTTTCTTTTCTCTTTTAATTTTTTTCTTCTTCCGTTGCTGCGTAAGTGTTGTGTCCGAAGCTTTTCATTTTTTTTTTCTTTCTCTTCCATGCGTCGTGTTCCTTCTCCACGAAAATAGCTCTATCAAACTTCTGTATTTCTTTTTTTTCTTGTGTAGCGTCCGTCGCCCAGTTGGCTTCTTGTGTTTCTTCATGAGCTTTTGTTTCGTCTGCTTCTCCATCCTGTGACCATTCTCTCTTCTCTTATTTCCATTTTATTTTAATTTTTTTTCATTCTACGGCTCCTCATTCTATCTTCGCCTCGGATTAAAACCGAAAGATATATCTTCTTTTTCTTCTTGTAAGCCTTCAACATGCAACTGCTGCGTGATCCGTGTATCTTCGTGAGAGAGTTGGATCACCTGCAATAGGAACTCAAAGCTGGACGTCGACGGAGAAGCAGTGTTTGGCAGAGCTAGTAGTTTGCTCTGTTTTTCGGTGTCAAAACAGGGGAATGGTTTTGGTTGCAGCTGTGCATATAGAGGTTGCGGATTGCGGCTGTGCATGCTCCGAACGCATGCATGGAGGCTGGCGGAGGTGGTGCTAGCTGGGCTTTTGGCTATGAATGTGGTTGTGTTGCTGAACTTGCGAATGCAGTGCAGCGTGGAGGCAGGGTGCAGAGAGACGACCGTGGTTGAGCTTGGTGGTGCTAGGCTAAGCAACGTACTCTGTTTTCACCTCTTAAAATAGAGGATGGTGCTTCGGCATGTGTAGGTGGCTGAGGAGGCAGCAGGTGGAGTTTATTGCCATGGGTACTTACGGTGAGGCCGTGCATGGTGCATGTATGAAGTGGTGCTGTCGCTTAGCATGGAGGTGCAGCCTGTTGGTGATGCCGAACGTGCAGAGTATTGAAGCGTGAAGGTGCTGCTTGGCTGGGTAGAGAGTCACGGGTGTAGCTGTGCTTTGTGCATGGCGATGGTGCAACGGGTCGACGTGCAGGTTGAAGATGGAAGCAACGACATGTAGTTTTGGTCCATGGACAAAACTACATGTCTTTTGGCAGTGGGCTGTAAAACAAATAAAAAATAAAAAATAAAAATGAAACTAGACAAACAACAATAGAAAAATAAATAAATAAAACAAAACATAAATAAAATAAAACAAAACTAGATTTAAACAAAACTAGAAGGGAAAAATAAAATATTAAAAGTGTGTTGTGCAAGTGAATAAATATTGTTTAATTAAATCACAAGTTATAAAATTAAGCATAAACTATGTTTTTAATCAATTTAAATCATAACTTGGATTTATGCCTCTTAATCAATTTTTCCATCTAAAACCAATGATAAAATAATAAAAAAATTAAAAATATATTAGTCTTAAGTGTATAAAATATGCAATAATGCAGCTCAATCACACCCCCCAACTAGCATTTTGCTAGTCTCTGAGCAAAATAGTGAAAATTAATTGAGATGAATATTGGATAAAGCTCGAAATCCAAACAAAAGCAATCAAACACAATAATGAATTCTCACAAATGCAACACATGACTATCAACCCCTGGGAGCTATATTCACCAAGACTGTCTCAACAATCTTTCACAAAGAATTGGGGAAAATATCTTTGAACACAGATGTGTGTATATAGAATGTGTGTTCTTCATTACTAGCCAGGATTTGTCTCAGGATTTTTCAACTTTAAGATTAATCATTGCTGATTCTAACTACCTCAAAGCCCAAGGAACTAGCAGTTTTCACGCCAACTCTGTTTAAAGGTTGAATACTCAACCCCTAAAGTTTGGGTAACTGTTTCTAGCCCTTTTCTTAGGAAAGCTTCATACACTTCATCCTTTATTACACATTTATTTTTTGGGACAGATTTAAAACAGTGGGGAATCGAACCTAGGACCGTGCGCCTAACCCACACATTTCCAAGTTCGCCCTTACCACTGAGGCAAATCCGTGATGGTTTTTTTTTATTTTTTATTTTTTTAAAAGGCTCGGTAGTCCTGCAATTTACTTCTCCTGTGTTAAATCAGTGAACAGTAATAAAGAACACTGTAAGTATGTGCAAAATGTCCTTTAAGATTTTTCCTTCATTATATATAAGTCATGCCAAGTCTATCTTAATAAATATAGCATCCTGGTGTTTCAAATCACACATCAAACAAAATATGATGCATCAGGAATTATGTTCTATGCTCATATTGAAAATAAATTTTCACAAAATTAATTCTGCTCAACTACTCCACCAAGATGCTCAAATTTTTTATTTTTATTTTTTGGTTGATAGAAGAAAAGTGCATATCTCATTAAGGCAAAAATTATGTAATCCAATGCACACATACTAACAAAGAAAAGATGAGCAATAAAAGAAAAATTAATATAGAAAATAAAGGAAAGAGAAACAATCAAAAACAAAAACTTAGAAAATAAACAATTATGTAATCCATCATACACACGTAAAAAAAAATACTAACAACAATCATAGAAACTAAACAAAAAGAGGTAAAGAAATAACACAAAATAAACAACAAGACGCAACAACAGAAACAGTATTTAAGTAAGTATGAGAGTAGAGAAAACTCCCTGGATCAGTGCGAAATGCTTTGGGGTGAAAAATTTTCTTGAAAAAAATTTTTATGCACTCCATTCCAGCCAAGTGTTTAAGTGTTCTCAGCAATGGAACACTCAAGTTGGATCAAGTTTGAAACAGAGATGATCTGCCAACTGAGTCAAATGAGCATTCATCCAATTGCAGTAAAATCTGGAATTAACAAGTGTCATTAATCCCGGGATCCGACAGCTGCCGTAAGTCACGAAGCCCTGGATCTCGTGCAATGGAACCGTTACGACAAACACTTTTAAGTCTCGAGCTCCGTCTTGGGTCCAGATCATGCTGTAAATTGCAAACAAAAAATTGCTTTATGGCCTCGAGCTTTGCTCCGGGTCCTACCTGAATCAATCTTTGCTAAGCCTTTGAATGCTTCAGGCCTCTATATAAGGGACCATCTCCACCCTCTCGAAACACATAACAATCTCTGCGTCTCTTGTATTTTTTTATTTTTTTCTTTTCTTTTCTCTTACTTCTCACAGCTTCTCTCATTTTCTTCAAATGGCTGAGCAGCATTCTGTCAATAATATCCCTGATTTGAATCAGGTACCAATTACACCTCAACAATTAAACTTCTGTCCTGATGCCGTCAACACTATGGTTGGGGCAGAGATATATTTCTCTACCCGGTCCGATGCCGAAGTTGTTTCCGGATCGAGAATGCTCGGTGCCCAATATGCCGCTTCTATTACAACCATATCCCGGAGGTTACTGTTACGAGTGAGTGAAACTGATCAACTTAAATCTCAAATTTCTAAATTGCAGCAAAAACTTGTTAATAAACGCAGAAAAATAAAATATTAAGACAAGAAAATAAGCAATTAAAAAAATGTGCGGACTGGTATGCTCAAAACCTGCAACCACGAATAACGGAGCTGGAACAAGAGAAGGAACAAATACTCAATCAACATCAGCAATTAACAGCAGAGGTCCAGCGTTTACAAGAAACAGGGAGTCAGTCTGCTGTTTAATCTTTGCTTGTTTATTATAAAGCTTGTTTTGTTCTTTATTTCCAACTCTACAAAATTAGTCTTGAGCATTAAAGCCAATTTTTTTTTTTTTTTAAATTTATGAAACAAAATCAGAAAAAGAAAAGACTCATTCAAAAACGGGTTTTCTAAGACTCAATATCCCTAAAGAAATACCGTCAAACAAATGGGATAACTGGCAGGATAACTGGCAAGATAACTACTCTGCCAAAGCGGACACTTGCGATCATTGTGCTATCGCGTGTCGGTATCACTTCATCATGCCGGGAAATCCTGAACGTTGACATGGTATTTTTTTTTTTTTAAGCCGCAAAGTGGGGAGACAAATGCAAGTCCATTTTTTTCAGAATGCAATTTCCTCCCCCCAACTGAACAATGTAGTGTCCTCACTGTTTAACGAAGAAGAAAATCAATGCAAAGAGAAAATAATGCAAAACGGAAGAGAGAAAAATGAATAAATAAAAAACCATACAACACAAGAAATAAACATAAATAAATAAATAAACAAATAAACAGCACTCAAAAATCACAAGGTGTCTGGACAAGAAGAGTTTCACCTGGATTGTACATTGGAATAAAAGGTTTAAGGCGCTGACCATTCACAGTGAAAGGGGTACCTTCATTATTAGGATTTTGAATGTCCACCGCCCCATGAGAATGGATTTTTGTTACAACATAGGGACCATTCCAACGAGATTTCAATTTACTAGGAAAAATATGTAAACGAGAGTTATAAAGAAGTACTTCATGGCCGATTGTGAATTGCTTGGAATGAATTTTCTTATCATGCACATTTTTCATTCTTTCTTTTGCTAGTTGGGCATTATCATAAGCATCTCGACGAGCTTCATCCAATTCGCTGATCTGCAATTTTCTCAACCCTGAAACTTCATCAAGTGACATGTTAACATGTTTTATTGCCCAAAGAGCTCGATGCTGAATATCAACAGGTAAATGATAAGCTTTACCATAGACTAATCGATAAAGGGACATCCCTAGATTAGTTTTAAAAGCTGTCCTATAAGCCCACAAAGCATCAAGGAGCTTAACTGACCAGTCTTTCCTGTTAGGATTGACAGTTTTCTCCAAAATTATTTTGATTTCTCTGTTTGCCAATTCAGCTTGCCCATTTGTTTGGGGGTGATAAGGGGTAGAAACTTGGTGTGTGATACCATATTTCTTCATGAGTGTAGAAAATGGTTTGTTGCAAAAATGAGAACCCCCATCACTAATGATAACTTTGGGCATGCCAAAGCGAGCAAATAGAGATTGCAAAAATTTTAGGACAACACGGTGGTCATTAGTTTTGCAAGCGACGGCCTCTACCCATTCTGAAACATAATCCACGGCCAATAAAATATATGTGTTTCCAAAGGAAACCGGGAAAGGTCCCATGAAGTCTATTCCCCAACAATCAAAAATTTCTAAAGTGAGAATAGGGGAAAGAGGCAACATATTTCTTTTACTAATGGATCCCAATTTTTGATAAGGCTCACAAGCCTTACAAAAATTGTAAGCATCTTTAAACATGGAAGGCCAGTAGAAACCACTTTGCAAAATTTTAGCAACAGTTTTCTTTGCTGAAAAATGACCACCACATGCACCCTATGACAAAATCTCAGTACAGAAGAAAACTCATTATCAGGAATGCATCTTCAAATCAGTTGGTCTGAACAATATTTAAAAAGGTATGGGTCATCAAAGTAAAAATGTCTTACCTCTGAGAGGAATCGGCGCTTATCTTGGATGGACCATTCAACAAGCATTTGTTCAGTCACCAAATAGTTGACTATGTCAGCAAACCAGGGAGCTTTTTGAATTGCAAATAACTGCTCATTCGGAAAACTATCATCAAGAGGAACGATGACTTTTGAAGTGGAGGATGGTGGTAATCTGGAGAGGTGGTCAGTCATCACATTTTTTACTCCTTTCTTGTCTTTTATGGTGATGTTGAACTCTTGGAGCAAAAGAATCCAACGAATTAACCTGGGCTTGGCATCCTTCTTTGCCAACAAATACTTGAGAGCAGAATGGTCAGTAAAAATGATAATAGGAGACCCAATAATGTAAGAACGGAATTTATCTAAGGCAAACACAACAGCTAGCAACTCCTTCTCTGTGGTGGTATAATTTTTTTGTGCATCATTTAAAATCCGACTTGCATAATATATGACCGAAGGCTTGTTGTCTACTCTTTGGCCAAGAACGGCACCAAGAGCAAAGTCACTAGCGTCGGTCATAATTTCAAATGGCAAGTCCCACCGAGGAGATTGCATGATTGGAGCAACTGTTAAGTGTTCCTTCAAAGTCTCAAAGGCTTGTTGGCACTCATTAGTCCAAACAAAAGCAATATCATTTTGCAATAAGGTATATAGTGGTTTTGCAATGGTACTAAAGCCCTGAATGAAACACCGATAGAAGCCAGCATGGCCAAGAAAAGAACGAATGTCCTTCACTGTCTTAGGAATAGGCAGTTGAGATATCAATTCTATCTTGGCTTTGTCGACTTCTATGCCATGTTTAGAAACAAAATGTCCGAGCACCAAACCACTAGTTACCATAAACTGACATTTCTCCCAATTTAACAACAGATTTTTCTCCTCACATCTTTTTAAAACAGTAGCAAGATTTTTAAATAGACATCAAAAGATTTTTCAAACATAGAAAAATCATCCATGAAAACTTCACACATGTCATCAAGCATGTCAGAAAAAATGCTCATCATACAGCGTTGAAAAGTAGCAGGTGCATTGCATAAACCAAATGGCATTCTTCTCAAGGCAAAAGTACCAAAGGGGCAAGTGAAGGTTGTCTTCTCTTGATCCTCTAGTGCTATGGCAATTTGATAATAGCCAGAAAATCCATCCAGAAAGCAATAAAAAGAATTACCAACCACTTTTTCTAAAATTTGATCTAGGAAGGGTAATGGGAAATGATCTTTTCGACTAACCAAATTCAATTTTCGGTAGTCGATACACATTCTCCATCCCGTTACCTTCCTAGTTGGAATCAATTCACCATTGGCATTTTCAATAACAGTTAAACAAGATTTTTTTTTGGACTACTTGTGTTGGACTTACCCACTTGCTATCGGAGATAGGATAGATGATGCCCACAGCTAGCAATTTTAGTACCTCTTGCTTCACCACCTCCTTCATGGTGGGATTCAACCTTCATTGTGCATAACGAGTTGGTCTCGCATCTTCTTCCAGAAAAATGTTATGGGTGCATATTGAAGGATCAATGCTCTTGATGTCTGCGATAGTCCACCCTATCGCTCCTCGATGTTGTCTCAGCACTACCAGTAACTCTGTTTCCTGCTTTGAAGTGAGTTGAGAAGAAATGACTACCGGAAACGTGCCTTCAGCTGGGCCCAAAAAAATGTATTTCAAGTCCTTGGGTAGTGGTTTCAACTCCAATGTGGGGACTTCTTCTTTTGATGTTTTCATGACTTCTGGTAGATTAAGAGCCTCAAAGACTGGCCTACGCCAACTGCTCATGTAACTCATATTTGATATCTGAGAAGGCCTGTCTGCTTCTGTTAATTGTTCCTCTGAATTTGCCAACTCTAATGACAAAGGAATTGTCTCAAGAGTCTCATATTGCTCTTATGGGTCATCTCCAAATATATTCTCAGAATCAAATGCTGATAACAGTTCTGAAATATCGAAATCATATACCATATCAACTGCATGTACTTCTGAATCATCGCACCCACTAGGCATTTTACAGGCGTTGAACACATTCATTTCCAATGTCATATTGCCGAATGTGAGCTTCAGTACTCCACTTCGACAATTAATCAATGCATTGGAGGTAGCAAGAAATGGACGCCCAAGGATGACAGGTGCATGGTAAATGGTGGAGGTTGGTTGCTGAATATCAAGTACTACAAAATCTACTGGGTAGTAAAATTTGTCTACCTGAACCAACACATAATACCCTTTGGCACCTTGACTGATCTATCAGCCAACTGTAGCATGATGGAGGTCTTTTTCATCTCTCCCAATCCTAGCTGCTCATATAACGAAAATGGCAGCAAGTTCACACTGCTCCCTAAGTCAAGTAGAGCTCTCTCAATGCGTGACTCGCCAATCATAATGGAAATGTTGGGAGAGCCAGGATCACCGTACTTTTGTAGAGTCTCGTTCATTATCAATGTGTTGACTTGCTCCGTTAGGAAATCTTTCTTCTTTATATTCAGCTTCCTCTTCACTGTGCACAAGTCCTTCAGAAATTTTGCATATGAAGGAACTTGTTGTATGGCATCCAAGAGTGGGATATTAATCTTCACTTGCTTGAAGATTTCATGGATCTCAGTGTGGTATTTATTCTTTTAGCTAGCTGCTAATCTCTGAAGGTAGGGAACCACAGGTTGGTACCCCTTACTTGATTAAGCCTCTGCAATTACAGGCTCTTTAGATTCTGGTCTCACCATCTTTGGTTCTTTTTCAGCTTCTTTAGGCTTTGTTACCTTTTTAGGAGTAGGAACAGCTTCTTGTTTATCCACGGTCATCTTCGGTTGGGGAACTTCTTTTCCACTTCTCAGAGTAAGGACGGCCTTCGCTGTCTCAATAACATCTTCTAAGACATTATGTACCTGATGTGGTTGTTGCCGGTACACTTGAGGATTGGGTTGAGACTGTGCTGGGAACTTCCCTTTCTCCAGAGTGCTCAGTGCTATGTTCATCTTATTCATGGTGCCTCACAATTCATTTATGGCCTGAGTGTTTTGATTGTTTGTAGTGGCCTAGATCTGCATGAATTGCTGAAGTGTATTGGCCATCTGTGCCATACTTTCATCTAAAGATTTTTTTGCAGGTGGTTGTGGCTGAGAACTTTGTGCAGCTACATGAGGCTGAGATCCTGGAAGTGCTGCAAAAGGATAGCTCTGAGGATTCTGATATGGTTGCTGTTGGGGCTGGGGAGCAATCTGATGAAATTGCTGCTGGGGCTGAGGAACAATCTGATGAAATGGCTGCTGAGGCTGAGGAACAGCTTGATGAAATGGTTGGTGGGAAGAGGAAGGGGATCAGCCAGGCTGATCATTTCTCCATGAGAAATTTGGATGATTCCTCTACCCAGGATTATATGTATTTGACAAAGGTTGATTTTGTGTTCTGTTGACCCAGTTAGCTGATTGCATCTGTTCTGGTTCATTCTCCTGAATTACGGGCATGATTGGGCAGTCTTGAGTCTTGTGATTTGAATCAGCGCATAAAGAGCATGCCTCTACAGCTTTTACGGCCTTCACTTTTTCCGTCTCCATGACCTCCAATCTTCTGGTTAATGCAGCTATTCGAGCTTGAACATCAGCGTCCTCTTTTATCTCATATTTGCCTCCACCAGTAATGTTTCTTAGTGGTTGTGGTGTCAATGAAACTCGATCAGTCCGAGTGTTCCATTGTAGGGCACTCTCAGCATGATAGTCAAAAAATGATAGTGCTTCGTTAGGTTCTTTGCTAAAGAATTCTCCGTTGCACATAGTTTGGACAAATTGCTTGCATTCTGGAGAGAGACTGGTGTAAAAATAATTCACCAGTCTCCAGGATTCAAAACCGTGATGTGGGCAGATGTTCATCAAATCCTTAAACCTTTCCCAGCTGATATGGAAAGTTTCGTCAGGCTTTTGGTTGGATTGACTGATTTTTTCTTGTAATGATTGAGTTCTTTGAAAAGGGAAAAATTTCTTTAAAAATTCACATTACATATCAGACCAGCTAGAAATAGAATTAGACCTCAAAGAGTTAAACCAAATTTTTGCTTTGTCCTTTAGAGAGAAAGGAAATAATCGAAGTCTAATGTATTCATCAGTATTGGTCCTGTTGATGAAAGTAGTGCAAGCCAACTCAAAATCTGTCAGATGTTGGTAGGGACTTTCAGAATCCATCCCGTGGAACTGAGGTATTACTGACATCATGCCATGCTTTATGAAAAAATTAGGTGCATCATTAGGTAACAAAATGCATGAAGGTGTAGTGGTGCGAGTGGGTTGCAAATATTCTTTAAGAGTGCGTGGTGCAGGCGCAGCCATGGCTCGTTCGGTTTCAGAGTTGCCGCTTGTAGAGGAGACAAGAAGGGTGTCTGTCTCTAAGCAGTGTAAACTACTATTGGTGCTTGATGCAACTCTACACAATCTATTTGAACTGTCTCTCTCCCAATATATGAAACATTAGTCCAAAATAGAAAAGAGAAGATCCAAGCAACTTTGTAGTAGGTGAATTTTTTTTTTTTAAATAAAAAAAATAAAGATAAAGACAAAAATCACAAGTTTAAATTTACGACAAGCAAATTTCCCTGGCAACGGCGCAAAAAACTTGACTCGTTCGAAAATGAGCAGCCAAAAGGCTATCCCAAGTGCAAGAGCGTGTCGCATAGTAATTAGGAATAAATTCCTAGATCGTCTCCACAGGGAAAGTGCTTAAAAATCAAACTCGTGTAAAATGGTGGAAATAGTTACAATGAGAGAATAAAAATAAAAGTGATGATATGTACAATGAATGTGGGAGTGCAATGGAAATGAAAATTTACTAGTCATGGACTAGATTCATGTTCGTTGGTTTTGAGTGGATGATGAAAAGTAAGGAATTAAAATGCAAGATAGTAAATGACAGTAATTTAAATTGCAGGAAATTAAAAGTGCGAGGAAATTAAATGACAGTAATTTAAATTGCAGGAAATTAAAAGTGCGAAAAAATTAAATGACATAAATTTAAATTGCAAGAAATTAAAGTGCGAGGAAATTAAATGGCAGTAATTCGAAATTAAATAAAAACATGAATTGTAAGGAATAAACTTGATATTTGGAAATGGAGACTGCGTTCTCCAACCCAAAAATCTGAACTTCCAATTAAAGTAAACTCTCAAAAATAAAATGGACTCTCAACATTTATCAAAGAGGACTGAAAATTTACTCACTAAACAAACTCAAAACTGGAAATAAAGACTTACAAAAATAAAATTTACTGAGCCATAAATTAAAACTAACTGATGAATAAATTACACGAAATTAAAAACTGAACTCAAAAGAAAATAAAAACTGACTACAAAAACTCACTCACTATTTTTTTTTTGAACTTTAACTCTAATTTCACACTAAAATCTCTCTAACTCCTGACTGACTCTAACTCTAACCACTGACTACTGACTTCGACGACTCTAACTCTAACCACTGACTACTGACTTCGACGACTCTAACTCTAACCACTGACTACTGACTTCTGACGACTCTAACCCTACATATAGGCTTGAAAAGCCACTGCATTCACTTATGTCCGTGATTCCTTGTCTCCCACTTGTATTTGCACTGTGCTTAGCTGCTCATGTGTTGTTCCCCATATGCTGCTTTTACCGTGCGTCCAAGAAGATGACAGAGTATTTTTTTTTTTGTTTGCTTTTCATTTATTGCCCTTCACCCACCATGTGCATGCATTTGATATCTTTTTCTTTTTCTTTTTCCTTTTCATCCCCTCAGTCCACTCCTCTCTCTTTCTTTTCTCTTTTATTTTTTTCTTCTTCCGTTGCTGCGTGAGTGTTGCGTCCGAAGCTTTTCATTTTTTTTTCTTTCTCTTCCGTGCGTCGTGTTCCTTCTCCACGAAAACAGCTCTATCGAACTTCTGTATTTCTTTTTTTTCTTGTGTAGCGTCCGTCGCCCAGTTGGCTTCTTGTGTTTCTTCATGAGCTTTTGTTTCGTCTGCTTCTCCATCCTGTGACCATTCTCTCTTCTCTTATTTCCATTTTATTTTAATTTTTTTTCATTCTACGGCTCCTCATTCTATCTTCGTCTCGGATTAAAACCGAAAGATATATCTTCTTTTTCTTCTTGTAGGCCTTCAACACGCAACTGTTGCGTGACCCGTGTATCTTCGTGAGAGAGTTGGATCACCTGCAATAGGAACTCAAAGTTGGACGTCGATGGAGAAGCAGTGTTTGGCAGAGCTGGTAGTTTGCTCTGTTTTTCAGTGTCAAAACAGGGGAATGGTTTTGGTTGCAGCTGTGCATATAGAGGCTGCGGGTTGTGGCTGTGCATGCTCCGAATGCATGCATGGAGGCCGGCGGAGGTGGTGCTAGCTAGGCTTTTGGTTGTGAATGTGGTTGTGTTGCTGAACTTGTGGATGCAGTGCACCCGCAAAGAGAGACGACTGTGGTTGAGCTTGGTGCTAGGCTAAGAAACGTACTCTGTTTTCACCTCTTAAAACAGAGGATGGTGTTTCGGCATGTGTAGGTGGCTGAGGAGGCAGCAGGTGGAGTTTACTGCCGTGGGTACTTACGGCGAGGCCGTGCATGGTGCATGCATGAAGTGGTGTTGTCGCTTAGCATGGAGGTGTAGCCTGTTGGTGATGCCGAACGTGCAGAGTATTGAAGCATGAAGGTGCTACTTGGCTGGGTAAAGAGTCACGGGTGTAGCTGTGCTTTGTGCATGGCGATGGTGCAACGGGTCGACCTGCAGGTTGAAGATGGAAGCAACGACATGTAGTTTTGGTCCATGGACAAAACTACACGTCGTTTGGCAGTGGGCTATAAAATAAATAAAAAATAAAAAAATAAAAATGAAACTTGACAAACAACAACAGAAAAAGAAATAACTAAAAGAAAAACATAAATAAAATGAAACAAAACTAAAAGGGAAAAATAAAATATTAAAAGTGTGTTGTGCAAGTGAATAAATATTGTTCAATTAAATCACAAGTTATAAAATTAAGCATAAACTATGTTTTTAATCAATTTAAATCATAACTTGAATTTATGCCTCTTAATCAATTTTTCCATCTAAAACCAATGATAAAATAATAAAACAATTAAAAATATATTGGTCTTAAGTGTATAAAATATGCAATAATGCAGCTCAATCAACTACATCGTCGAAAACATAATTTGAGCCAACAATTCCCTTAGAAATTAAATCCACATGACCTGGTATCCATGAATCAGACCATATTTTAACCGTATTGCCAACACCAATTCTCCATCTACAACCTCCCAACATCCATTTCTTAGCTTCACATACGCCCCTCCAAGTGTAAGGACAATTTCCTAATGCTGTCTGCTCAAAACTCAAATTAGCAAAATATCTAGCCTTAAATAATCTGAACAATAGAGAACTATCATCCTGTATCAATCTCTAGCCATCTTTAGTTAAAAGGGCTAAATTAAAAAATTTAAGATCTTTAAACCCCATTCCCCCACAAGACTTTGGCTCACACATTCTAGCCCAGCTCAAGCAATGATTCTTTCTTTCCTCTCCCTTCTAACCCCGCCAGAAATTAGACATTAACCTCTCTAAATCAGAACACAAAGTAAAATGTAATAGAAAACAACTCATGGAATACGTTGGGATAGAAAGCACCACTGCTTTTAAAAGCACTTCTTTCCCCTTTGAGAGAGCAATTGTTCCTTTCAACTCTGAAGCGTTTGCCATAACTTTTGTTTAATAGAATTGAACACCCGTTGTCGAGACCTTCACCATAGGAGGAAGGCCTAATGATTTATCATATTGCTAAATCTCTCCATTTCCCCACAGTTGTTTAATGTCATCTCTAGTCTCCCTTCCAACATTACGACTAGATACCGTAGCAATTTTCTCTTTGTTAATCTTCTAACCTGAAACAGAGTCATATCTAGCCAAGATGGCTTGTACTCTTCTATTCTCCTCCACGTCAGCCTTACAAAAATAACATTATCATCATCTCCCTCCTCACCCCTGCTTCTTTTAAGAAAGTAATCAAACCTTCAGTGCAAATAAAAAACAAATAAGGAGATAAGGGATCCCCTTATCTCAAACCTCTAGATGGAATAATAGGCCATTTTGGATCACCATTAATCAACACCAAAAAAGAAACAATTCGAACACAATACATAATCATATTAATCACAGTTTGATTAAAACCCATAACCTTCGTAACTGATTGCAGGAAGCTCCATCCAACCATGTCATATGCATTGCTCATATATAGTTTTATAGACATATATCCCTTTTTGCCTTTCCTCTTTCTTTAAGATAATGCACTAATTCATAAGCAATTAATACATTATCTGTGATCAACAAACTCAGAACAAAAGCAATCTGACTCTTCCCAATGATACAAGACAAAACCTCTTTCAATCTATTTGATATCACTTTTGCAAGCAATTTATAGGCCACATTACACATACTAATGGGCCTATAATCACTTACTTTTCTAGGAGACTTCTTTTTTGGAATAAGAGTAATAAAAGTATGGTTTAAAGAGACTGGAAAAGAACCTGAGTTCAAAGCATTAAGGACTGCTTGTGTCACTGAAACACCAACTACATGCCAATATTTTTGGAAAAACACGAGAGACATGCATTTGCTGAAGTGCAACCTTGACTTCATGTGCAGTATAGGCTCTGGTCAGCTGCTAATTCATATGACTAGTTACTCTTCCAGCTATAGGCTCTAAAAAAGCCAAAGAACCAATCGAATTTGAAGAAGAAAACAGATTGATGAAATAATCAAGAATAAATCTATCATTTCCTTCAGAATCATGCCAAACCCCATTATCATCTTGTATTCTGAGTAGCTTATTCTTCCTTTTTCTTTGAGATGCCTTCATATGAAAATACTTCGAGTTATAATCACCCTCCTTAAGCCACAAAGCTTCAGATCTTTGACACCACATAATTTCATTCCTTTTAAGTCGTTTTTGAACTTCAGATCTTGCCAAATCATGTGCCTCCCTGCTAGCTCCTACATAACCTTGTTCATGAACCTGTGCCAAATTCTATTTTGCTTTTTGTAACTACTGCTAAACATTCCCAAAAGACTGTCTATTCCAATCATTCAGCTTGATTCCACAATGCTTAATTGAATCCATCACTTCACTTATACTGGACTGTGAAGCACATCTACCCCAACTTTCTTTAATAATTTCCTCACAAGCTTGCTCACCCACCCACATAGCCTCTAACTTAAAAAGTGTTTTGGTCTTAGTATGTTCCACCATTCCCTCCATGTCCACCCAAATTGGAATATGATCCGAATATGCAACTAAACCATGCGTCACACTAGCATTCGGGAATAATTGCCACCAATAGGAGTTGACTAAACATCTATCAAGCCTCTCACTCTCACTCACACTCTAAACTCCTTCCCTACGATTACACCAAGTGAAAGGGTACCCTCTATAGCTCAGATCTCGCAACCCACATTCGTTCACCACCTCCTTAAAGGACTAAACTTGACTCTCTGGTCGAGGCCTACCACCTCGTTTCTCATACTGATACATGATCTCATTAAAATCCCCCCAAACTAACCAAGTACTCCCATGAGCTCGACACAAATCCCTCATTAATTGCCAAGTTCAATATCTCTTAGAAGCATCCTGATTACCATATATTCTAGTCAAATACCATGAATTCAAATTATCATATTTAACAACAACATCAACATGAGAATTTGAATAATTAATAATAGATAAGTCAACATATTTCCCCCATGAAATTGCCAAACCCCCCTTTCTTCCACTACAGCTAGTTGGTAAACAGTTAGGTAAACCAAATATGAACTTACAGGAATCAAATTCATGAATAGTAAGCTTTGTCACCTGCAAGAACAACACATCGGGCACTTCCCTCTCGATCAAATCACAGAAGGTACGAAGGCCTCATGGTTTCCGGCGAAGCTAGACCCCAGCCGCCGCCGATCGATTTGCTGAACCACCATCATCCTCGCCCACAACTAACGAGAACATGTTTCGCTTCTTTGTTTAGACTCCATCGAAACCCTCACCAACGACCCCTTTCCTCTTTTGTGAATGACCTAGAGAACGGCTTTGTGATTGTAGAGGTTCCGTCATTTTGTTCAATTTGGAAAGTCGTTTCCATTTTTTGCTAGTCACACCATCAGGCTCCTGCAAACCTTGAGCCTCTTCTAAGCCTCTGATGACTTTAGTAACCGTAAGCCCATCTTGCAAACCGATACTCTCAAGCAAAGCTGATCCTTGCTTCTCAATGGGCCTGTCCACTTGCTTCTTCACAGCCCAATATGGGCTTAAAAGCTCTTGAGGCACATCATTTGGCCCTACTTGAATTAAAACGATATATGCCTGCCCTTTCGCTAAATCATGAAGACATTCAGTTGACTGAAAAATAGTACCTAGATCCTTCTCTAAGTCATGAACATTCATCTCCTCTGAATCCTTCTCTGCAAAAGACGCCACCTGTTTCCCATTATTCAACATGACCATGATTCCTGCGTCAGTTACTGGTTGAATATCTGGTCCCTTATCACTTCCGAAGATTTAAGCTACCAGTATCCCATGACGAATCACCCTATGCTACCTCTATCGCCACCTTCCCCTCTATCGTCGTTGGAATTGAACTCATACCAATGGTGAATTTTTGTGGAAAAAAAATCAGGACTCTCCCTTTTTTTGACTGTGTTGCCACAATCTCCATAACCTGCAGCTCTTAGCCAAGCGCCATAAGGAGGTTCATCTACGACAGTAAACTGAGATGAATTATAGAGAATACAATCCTTATATGTGTGTCCCAGACGACCACATCAATAACAAAAATTCGGCAATCGTTCGTACAAGAATCTGACCCAGAAGGACTTGCCAGTACCAATGTTAATTTTGGTGCCTCTTAATAGAGGTTACTACACATCAACAGCCACACAAACTCACATGTACTCACCCCCATGCAATTTCTCCCTCATCTAGATCGACCTCCTCAACTCTCCGAATTTGATTTCCCACCAACCAACCCATAAACGCATTCCTAGCAATGAACAGAAGGTCATGAAGATGAATCCAGAACAAAGCTTCTGTAAGATGGACCTGGTGAACATGTTGCCTCCCATCAACTTCCTTCACCAGGAGAAGTTGCTTATTGAACGACCACGACCCCTCTCCGATAACTTGTTCTTCCCTCATATCATCAAATTCTGCTAGAATCAACTTTGAGTTCAGATCACAGAATCTTACTCACATCACAGGCCGCCAAGCCATGAAAATCACTTTGTTGTAATGCTTGTCATTAAGCAGTTTAAGAATCAAGCACTTCCCCCCCCCCCACCACATAAAAAACTGCACTTTCAAGCTTTTCCGGTGCCACCACCACCACATCATTCTCTTGACCAGTCAACGATAAATGCTTATATAGTTCATTCAGATTGTCTTCCATAGGTGAAAACCTTAGGAGAACCAAGAAAATATGAAAGAAACTACATACAGGGAATACAGGAACCTCTACGTAGAAACCCAAGAGAGGAAAGTAAATTTACCTCTCATTCAAATTTGAATGTTTTCTATGAATCATTCTTCAAAACCAAGTAAAATGCATTTTTGTGAATTTGTTTTTTATTATAGCACTTCTTGTCTCGAAAAATGTGTCTTGCCTAAATGAAATCTAGATCGCATGTAAAACCATGTAATTCATCCTTCTCTGAAAGTTAATAGCATCTACATCATCTTCTTGTCCAAAAGGTGATGTATTTTCGTTAACGTTAATGATGTCCGTAAAGGGATTTTCCCTCGTATCTACCAATATAGTAAGCCCACGAGGGACCACTGAGGAAGTAAGTCAGAAAGCCCAGCCAAGCCCAGCCAAGTCTAATGACCCTCTTCTAAAAGGAGTCAATGGGCCTCTGTAGAGTACTTGGCCCACGATCAAAACCCACCCACAAGCAACCCACACTTGGGGAAAGCAGATGGTAGGGGTAGATGAGACTCGCCGCCTTGACACCACCCGGATGACACCCTACCCTCGAAAACCTACGTAGGCAGGTGCGAAAGAAATATGGAGAACCCTTGATCTCTTAATAGCAGGAATGAAGAGGCTTAACAATGAACGTCCGTATGGTAAATTGAGTCAGGAAGCCATGTTGCATTAATGGTGCCACTTCCCGGACTCTACACCACATTAATGACGCTGCCCAAGAAGCCACGCCACATTAAAGAATTATGACTGAGCTGACAGTTGAAGTGACATTGACTCCCTAAGTCTAGGTATGAGCTGTCCTTACCCAAAACCTAGTATAAAAGTCGATCCCCAAGTACGAAAAACTCTCTCTGATTCCTCTAAACTCATGCACAAACTACTAAGGATATATATTGACTTTAGCATTGGAGACTCCCCGGCCTTCATCCCCCACTCATAGTGTTTTCTTATGTGTGTAGGTGAAAGACTTAAGACCTAAGTTGCTAGAACCTAGCCCAAAGGCCGGAACATGACGTTAATAGTGATGCCATCTGTGGGATCCAATAAACTTCATGTGTCCTTCGTATGCCTGCGAGGAATAGAGAATGATGTAGGAACAAGTGACACCGAGCATATAGGATCCAAAAACGCAGGAGGGAGGGGTGACGCGAAGGAAGAAAGAAAAAACATGCAGGACGAGCTGCGTAACCTTAAAAGGAAATACGAATAAATGGCGAGGAAGATGGGCACATCATCATCAATAGACCAACTAACCACCAGTACGCCCCCCAAACACCTGGAAACCATTAGAACTCACATGACCCTGCACGGGTTACTAGGAGAAATGGCTTACAAAGCTTTCCCATTGACCTTGAAGGGGCCGACGAGAGTATGGTTTGAGTCTTTGGCACTCAGGTCCATAGATAGCTTTGGAGAGCTGGCCCGCTTGTTCCTCACACACTTTATGGCAAGCAAGAGAAGAAGACGCTCTGTGGCATACCTCCTCACCATCAAGCAGGGGAAGATGAAAGTTTGAAGACATATCTATCCAGGTTCAACAAAGGACGCATGACTACAGATGACCAAGACGAGAAGATAACTTTGGTAGCGCTTTTAGGAGGAGTGTGGCCCCGATCCCAGTTCATGGCAAAATTGGCAAGGAGAACTCCTGCCATCCAAAAAGACGATCGTCAACCCTCCCAAGAAGATGACTATAATAGCACTAGCCACATCTATTATACCTATTACCAGTCCAACACTCATAACACCCCGCCCAGAGCGAAAGTGCTGGAGGAGATCACGGGAAAGAAGTGCGGAGAGAGTTACAAGGCCAAGGAGGGTAGGGAGGCCAAGGCAAAGGGTAGCTGCGTAGGGACCCTAGCACAATCACCCTCACGCACCACATCAAGAAGGGCCGCCAATGGGGGAAATCAGATTCATCGTAGAAGGATTCACTGGCGAGGCCATAACATCGTCAGAAGGCGCATGCCAGGAGAGCGAGATACCGAGAAGTGTATTCGGCAGAGTGTCACCCCACCAAGTATAGGGGAAGCAACATAGCCCCCGTCATCTCCTTTGGAGAAGACAACGATGAGTGACTCGTTCGAAAATGAGAAGCCCAAAGGCTATCCCAAGTGCAGGAGCGTGTCGCGTAGTAATTAGGAATAAATTCCTAAATCGTCTCCACAGGGAAAGTGCTAAAAATAAACTCGTGTAAAATGGTGGAAATATTTACAATGAGAAAATAAAAATAAAAAGTGATGATATGTACAATGGATGAAAGAGTGCAATGAAAAGAAGATTTTACTGGTCGTGAACCAGATTCATTTTTGGTTGGCTTTGAGTGTTTTAGATGCAGTGATGAAAAGTAAAGAAATTAAAGTGCAAGACAGTGAATTTAAATTGCTAAAAATTAAAAGACTGAAATTTAAAAGAGCAAGGAAATTAAATGACATAAAAATAAATTGCACAAAATAAAAGTGCGGAAAAATAAATGACATAAATTTAAAGTGCAGAAATTTAAAGTGCAAGAAAATAAATCATCATAAATTAAAATGAAAAAAAATAAAATTAAAAGTGGAGAATACAGATGAAGGAGGACAGCTCGGTAACAACAGTTGGTCCATTAGGCTCTCAACTGTATCACCGAACTCTCTCACTTCATCTGCACTTTCTCCAAAATTGAAAAAACTACAGACTAATCCTAAGCTATTCTACTGGGTGTCTAACATCGACCACCCCTTCTCTGTCTATCTTCAGGTCCTTATATAGCATTCAAAAGCTACTGCGTTCACTTAGTCCGTGATCTCCCACTTGTATTTGCGCTGTGCTTAGCTGCCCATGTGTGCTGTTCCCCACATATCATTCTTTTTCTCGTGCATCCAGTCTCAAAAGCAAGCCAGCCGACCAGCCTTTTTTTTTTCTTTTTTTTCAATTTCTGCATGTGTAAAGTCCCGTGTTTCATTCCAGTGTTTTTCTTCTTTTTCTTTCTTCAACTCGCACCGAAAGCAAACTTTTTATTTTTATTTTTCTTCTTTTTCCTCTGCGTTGCTGCATTCTTCTTCCTGTCCGAACCTTTCTTTTCTCTTTTTTATATTTTTTTCTTCTTTCGTTGCTGCGTGAGTGTTGCGTCTGAAGCCTTTCATTTTTTTTTCTTTCTCTTCCATGCGTCGTGTTCCTTCTCCACGGAAACAGCTCTACCGAACTTCTGTATTTCTTTTTTTTTTCTTGTGCAGCGTTCGTCGCCCAGTTGGCTTCTTGTGTTTCTTCATGAGCTTTTTTTTCATTTGCTTCTCCATCCCGTGACCATTCTCTCTTCTCTTATTTCCATTTTATTTTATTTTTTCATTCTACGGCTCCTCATTCTATCTTCGTCTTGGATTAAAACCGAAACTTTTTCTTGTAGGCCTTCAACACGCAACTGCTGCGTGACCCGTGTAGAGTTGGATCACCTGGACGTCGACGGAGAAGCAGTGCATCATTTACTGAAAGAAAAATGGTGCTGCAGTGTTTGGCAGAGCTGGTATTTTGCTCTGTTTTTTGGTGTCAAAACAGGGGGCTGGTTTTGGTTGAGCTGTGCATGTGGGTTGCGGCTGTGCATGCTCCGAACGCATGCATGGAGGCTGGCGGAGGTGGTGCTAGCTTCGGAAGGTGGTGCTGGGCAGCGTGGTTGGCTGTTGCTGCCGCTGATGGCAGTGTATGGCGATGGAGAGGACACTGCGGTGTGAGAGGGGCTGCTTGGCTGGGCAATGGAGTTTTACTCTATTTTCATCTCTTAAAACAGAGGATGGTGGTTTGGCAGGTGTAGGTGGCTAAGGAGGCAGCAGGTGGAAGTTACTGCCGTGGGTGCTTACGGTGAGGCCGTGCATGGTGCATGCATGAAGTGGTGCTGAGCCGAGGATGGCTGGGCCGTGCAGCATGTTGGTGCAGCCTGTTGGTGATGCCGAACGTGCAGAGTATTGAATCGTGAAGGTGCTGCTTGCTGCTTGGCTGGGTAGATTCACGGGTGTAGCTGCTTTGTGCATGGCGATGGACGAGCAGCGGGTCGACATGCAGGTTGAAGATGGAAGCAACGACAAGTAGTTTTGGTCCATGGACAAAACTACATGTCATTTGACAGTGGGCTGTAAAATAAAAAAAATAAAAAAAAAAAAATAAAAAATGAAACTAGATAAACAACAACAGAAAAATAAATAAATAAAAACAAAACATAAATAAAATAAAACAAAACTAGAAGGGAAAAATAAAATATTAAAAATGTGTTGTGTAAGTGAATAAATATTATTCAATTAAATCACAAGTTATAAAATTAAGCATAAACTATGTTTTTAATCAATTTAAATCATAACTTGGATTTATGCCTGTTAATCAATTTTTTCATCTAAAACCAATGATAAAATAATAAAATAATTAAAAATATATTCGTCTTAAGTGTATAAAATATGCAATAATGCAGCTCAATCAATGAGGGGGTCCTCTATCCACATGATGATACCCTAGTAGTGACTAGATGCTACCCGACTCCCAACCAACCGGCCGGCCAGAACCATCACACTATCTGTCTTGGCAAGCAGCACCCCTATACGGCTTCTGTCATGATCGACTTCTTGGTGGTAAAGGCTCCTTCATCATACAACGACATAATCGGGAGACCCACCCGCAACAAGTTAAGGGCGGTGACGTTGACCTACCACTTGAAGATGAAGTTCCCAACCTCTCAGGGAGTGGAAGAAATTCGAGGAGAACAGGTCCTGATGAGGAAGTGTTACGTGTAGGAATTGAAGTCAAGCGATGGCGTGGTGCATATGGTCCACACCCCCTGAATGCCAAACACCTGCAGAAGTTTTATTCCTAAAAACCTTTATGACTTGGAATTTACATTTTCATGTCAATAGTGTAAATTCTATTAATGAAAGCGTGACTTTTCAAGAATAAAACACGTCTCACCTAGCCATATCTCGACTCCTTACTCCAACAAGTCAATCTCCATCAACGTATCTCCATCAACAACTACTTACCTCCCCGCGAGGCTCTGAAGGGGGAGATGTGCCTTTAAGGTCATCTTCTCTTTCCCGTGACGGAGAGTGGGTCCAGCCACTCGATTGCCCGGCAACATACCTCGACCTCTGCCACGATGGAGAGTGGGATCAGCATAGGCCTAACTCAGCACTTTCCTTCCCTGTGATGTCAATGGGTGGGAGCATGTCCAGTCTCAAACTGCCCAAATACTTAGCTCCTCATGAAGGTTAAAAGGTGGGCAAGCGGCCCAACCTCCCTCTTAGGCAGAGCAGGTCTAGCCTCTCGGCTACCCCACAACTTACCCCACCCTTATCATGGTGAAGAGTGGACCGGCTACTCAGCTGTCCAACACTTGCTTCCCTATGAGGTACCAAAGGGATGACCTATGCCTGAAGGTGAGTTTATCCCTCTCGCAGTGGAGAGCAGGCCAGCCTTGGGCTTTTCGACACTTACCTTCCTTGTGACCGTCAACAAGTGGGAGCGGGTCCAATCCCAAACTGCTCGATAACTTACCTCCTCGCAGGACTCTAAAGGGCGAGTTATGCCTTAAGGACATCTTCTCCCTCTCGACAGAGAGTGGGACCAGCCCCTCGGCTGCCTGATAACTTACCCTAACCTTTGCCACAACGAAGAGTTGGATCAGCACCAGCCTGATCTAAAACTTGTCTTCCTTGTGATGCTAATGGGTGGGAGCAGGTCCAGTCCTAAACTGTTGGGCAACTTACCTCCCTGTGAGGATTAATACGTGGGTAGGCGGTCCAACCTTCCTACATGGGAGAGTGGGTCCAGCCTCTTTGCTGTTCAAAAACTTACCCCACCCCCATCACGGTGAAGAGCGGACTGACTTCTCAGCTATTCGACAAATTACCTCCTCAGGGGGATCAAAGGGGCGGGCTTAACCTAAGGCATCTAGGGCGTAACTGGTCCGGTTTGGTCCCATTTTGGACATATTATAGAGCTGAACCGATACGACACTGGTTACACCCATAAACCGATACTTCTGATTTTACCAATTTCAGTTCGATTCGATCCCATTTTTCCAATATATTATATATATAGTACATATAATATGATATATATATATATATTATAGTATATAATAATATATTGATAATATATTGTAGTATATTATAATATATAGGTATATTGTATTAGTACAACTACTAATACTATAGACTATAGTGATAATATATAGCTATTTATATAGGATTTTAAATTTAATGTTATTTTAATCAGTAATTTAGCATATAATGCAAGATTATTTTATATATAATTAAATATATTAGATATAAAAATTATATATAATATAAAAAATCATATAAAAAATATTTTATATAATATAAAAAATTTAAATATACATATATTTATATGAACCGGTCCAATTTGATTCGGTCCGATGTTAGAAAAATGAAAACTGGAATCGGACTGATTTTGATCGGTTTTGAAAAAAATAGAATTGGTACCGGACCAAACCGATTTAGAACTAGACCAAACTCACCAGTACCGATTTTTTTGTTCACCCCTAAAGGCATCCCGACCCCTCCCTCGGTGCAGAATGGGTTTAGTCCTTTGACTTCTCGACATTACACCATCTCCAACAATGGAACGCCAAACAAGTAGTGCCTCAGAATCCTCGCCAAACTACTCCTCCACCAAATGAGAAGCCAGGTTTGTAAACTTCACACTCATAGTTGCGAATGAATTAACTTGTTTAGTTTTTTCAGTGCTATTAAACATCTCCTACTTGACTTACAGCAAAGAGCGAGACAACTCCTCAACTATGCGGTGACTCACACCCCCAGGGGAGACCAAAGAGTAGGGCTTAGCCGAAGGCATCCCGGCCTCCCTCCCTACTAAATATGGGCCGATTCTCTCCACTACATAGCGTAGGCTCCCGAGGAGTCCTACCCCTCAAACCGACGGCAACAAATCGAGACAACCCAAGTTTATGATTGTAATAACATACAAATTTTACTCGCGATTGTTCATCACACAAGCGGCATCACCCCTACATTCCTCACCCGATGCCCTCGCCGAAGCATGCGAATAAAAAGATAAGAGCAAAGAAGGAAAAAAAAAAAACCCAAGGCAAAAGAAAACATGAACAAGGAACTCCATTAAGATTATTGCGAAGTACATTACAAACAAAAGAAAAACAATACATCGATATAAGAGGGGAAATATCCAGTTCGCAGGGTTGTCTGATAGTGCACTCAGGATCAACTCTTTCCCTATCAAGGCAGCATGGTTTAGCGTTGCCGGGTCCGGAGGGAGTTCTTGCACTTCTAATGCCTTCAAAATTGTTTCGGGGATTCAGGACTCCCCACGTAGCCTGGGAAGGGGAGAGCGCAAATCTCGAATGGTGGCCTCATGGGAGGCTATCACACGATCGGCCTCAGCTTTCTTGGCCCCCAAGTCCTTCACTCTCTTATCTTTGGCCTTGAAAAGGTCCCTCCTTTTCTCCAGAGACTCGGAGACCTCCTCAAACCTCCCATCCAACTATTTATACGACCAGATATCGGAGTCATGCTGTTTGAGCAACTTTGAGTTTTTAGCTTGCAGCCGCTCCAACTCCTCTTGCTAGAGATCGGTCAACTCCTGAAGGTTGTCCCTTGCCTCCATGGCTAGTGCCACTTTAAGTACCATGTCTCCATGAACTTGCCTTAACCTTTGCGTCAATCTACGAGGCCGATGAAAAGATCAGGGGAGCCAAGTGACATGTGTCAACGGACTTGCATCAACCCTTGCCTCAGTTTATGAGACCAACAAGAAGATCAGGAGAACCAAGTGCCGTGTCTCCATTGACTTGCCTCAACCCTTACCTCAGTCTACAAGGCCGATGAGAAGATCAGGGGAGCCAAGTGCCATGTTTCCACAGACTTAACTTATCCCTCGCATCAGATCCACCAAGGAGACAAGAGAGAGAGAAAAAACAAAGGAAAGAATAAGGGTGCGTTTGGATGTTGAGATGAGTTGGGTTGAGTTGAGTTGAGATGATAAAATATTGTTAGAATATTATTTTTAAATATTAAAGTTGTTTTGAAATTTGAAAAAGTTGAATTATTTATTATATTTTGTATTAGGATTTGAAAAAGTTGTAATGATGAATTGAGATGAGTTGGGATGAGTTTAACAACCAAACGAACCCTTAAGAATATCAAGGGGAGGAACTAACATCCAAGGCCGAGCAATGAAGAAAAAATGCAAATTTATGAATACTTGGATAGATTAATTAATTACAGTCCTAAATTTATAAGTAACATGAAAGTGAAATCTAATACTAATATCAATGACTTAAGAAAATATAGCATGATTTTTCTTAATAATTTATATCATTGATCAAATTAAAGGATAAAGAGAAGTAATTACTTGCAATGCAACTAGCTGGAAGCTTTCAAGGATTTGTTTGGATATTGAGATGAGATAAGATGATATGAGATGAGATAAAATATTATTAGAATATTATTTTTTAATATTATTATTATTTTGAGATTTAAAAAAGTTGGATTATTTATTATATTTTATGTGAAAATTTAAAAAAATTGTAATGATAAAATGAGATAATTTCTGTATCCAAACAAGACCTAAGTCTCACTTGGCTGTTGTACGTAGTCCCTGAAGATATGATGGTTGCACAACTAACGTGTGGTTTCCAACTTAGCATAACAGATTGAGTAGCGTGGTATATATATATTTATATATATACTCTATTATAATAAGTGGCTATCTAACTGTGAATAGTAACTTTTATTTTTTTTTTGTTAACTTTTCTTATTTTTTCGTTAGGTCCATTAAGTCATGTTTTACCAAAAGGCCCTTAAAACTATTAACCATTTGACGTATAGCTCTCTTATAGAATTTAATGAAAGAACATGTTTTACCAAAAGGTCCTTAAAATCCTTAACCATTTAATGTGTAGCTCCCTTGTAGAATTTAATGAAAGATCATGTTTTATCAAAACACTCTTAATAGCCCCGCGGCACACATGAATTGACGTCTCTTTTTCATTTTTTTTTTTGTTCTGACAGTGTACTCATTTTCCTTTCTTTTTGTTTTAATTTTTTTAAAATAAAAAATTAAAATGACTTTCCTCTTTAGAACATATACGTATTAGAGCATTCTCATTGGAAAATTCAATTTTAAGTATATTTAACTAATAAAATACTTAAAACACTCAATATATATAATATTAATTATTAATTTAATTGGAATATAATTATTATTAATATTAATATTGAATATTATTAATTTGATTAGAATATAATTATTATTAATATTTTAGTAATTAGAACTATAATATGTGATAAAAATAAAAATAAAAATAATTATTATATTAATAATATTTTATTATTATATATAGAGTAAATAGATAATCCAATATAGATGTAGACCAATACTCATACTTTGCTGAAATTTAGATTTTTTTTTAATCATGATTTTTTGTCTTTCTTTAACATTCTATTTCTCTTTTCTCAGACAAATAAGTTACTGATTTTTTTATTTTTTTTATTCAAATCATTATATCAGGTGCATCTCCAAGATTAACACACAGGGGTCGTTCCCTAGTGTGTATGTATGTATATATTTATATACACTTGAATAACGGTAAATATAATTTTAAAATGTATAAATTATGTGCACGTTTTAAAAAAAAAACAAAAGAAGAGGAAGGAAGGAAGGAAGGAATGAAAGAAGGAAGAAGAAGAAAGCTGGTTGCTATAGTCATCGGTAGTAGATGAACCCTATCATGAAGAAATAAGAAATGAAGGCTGCACAGCGAACGTGTGGTTACCCATAGCATCCAGTACCGTATCTAGACTCACTTATGTCAATGAACATGTGATCACATTAATGATATTTGACTTATGACAATGAAGATGTGATGCATGTTTAGGTATTTGTTCCCTTTCATGATTTTGATTGATTGCCCATCTTTTAATTGTACGTACGTGATCTTTTAGAACGAGGCCAAATGGGCATCATATGCATGCATGCATGCAGCTGAAACTGGAAGAAATCTAATGGATCATGCAGTCTTCCTCGCCAGCTGTAATATGCACCGGCAATAGTCTCGCATCTTATTGGAGCAAGTCGGCCTCTTCGCAATCAAATTAGATTAGACTGTGTAACGACCCATTGACTAGATGTCCATTGATGGTGATGGTGAAACAAGGCCAAGACTATTCAAACTGCCTGTGCAACTGTAGCAACAAATATTATAAATATTACTGTTACAAACTTAGACTTCAATTAATTAGCTAGACAATTAAAGCCCTGTGCATTTTATCACCTTGTTCGTGAGCATACAAAACGTACTATAATTTACTTTAATCACCATGAATAATCTCGAAAATGCCTCTCATACCATTAATTAAGGGGAAATTATTTATACAGTCTTTAGTGTGTAAGTCACGTACGTTCTATTTAAAAAAGTAGACAAATTTTGGACCTACATAAAAAAATATATTTTTTAATAGTGGATCAATTTTTTTCATATGGAGTATGCAAACTTGCATATTACAAAATTGCATCTAGCATCATCTCTTAATTAAACAATCAACCACTCCATAATTCTAAGAACAAACTATATTGTTCAGAATGTGCTTAATTTTTATGTTTGAGCATAAATATGGGATATGGCGATTAGGCTGCACACGGTCCGGACGAACACCTAAGGGAACTGGACCGGACCGGTAACTATCGGTCCGGTCCGGTCCCGGTTCGGTCTATTCGGTCTGGCTTTTTTTTTTTTTTAATCAATTTAAAAAAAATTATTTACATTACGAAATTAAACTAAGTGACTTATTAATATGGATTATGTAACAAACTCAATAAAAAAAATATTTTATATGGTCAATGATAATAAATTAGATAAAAATTACATTATTGATGATGTTAATTATTACTTTATTACTAACTTAAAGTATGTTAATGCATAATGAGCCATATACAACTTTTAACATTTTGTATATGAAGCAATAAGCATGAATAATTTAATTATCCATACATATTATATCCATAATTGAGAAAGATACATACTTAACATACTATTATAAATAAAAATAAAATATTTAATTATACATACTATTATATATTTATAAATTATACATATATTATAATTTACACTATAACTCTTAATACTTAATAGTA